>JAPMOQ010049553.1:870159-896856 GCA_026543055.1 Argiope trifasciata
CAGTGAGATCTTCTCTATTCATAATGTCCTTTCCCCCTTTATTAATATAATGTGTTAATCAAGTCAAAATTAATAACTAAAATCAGCTTGAAACAAATAGTGATTCTTTAATAGAACACTCTGAAAAAAAAAATTAATGCCTAAAATCTAATTCAAATACTGCTGAAATAAATGTTAGTAACAATCTGTAATGAATCAGTATTACATTTAATTACTGATTTTTGCAACAATTCAGCAAAAAAAAGTGTTAAGTTTATGATGATAGAACTAATTTCCAATTATGCTTCAGTTTAGACTGATTAAGTTGATTGATTTTAACAATAATAGTAAAAAAAAAAAAAAAAACTGAGTTGGTGAATGCAAAAACAGATATTGGGTTCCAAATATCAGTGATGCAGACTAAAAGATATATTTTTAATTTCATCCAGTATTACAGCGGTTGTTAGCATCTTCTTAAGTAAAAATTCTATTCTATAATGTTTAATATTGTGTCATGATAATGGAGCAATAGAACTTGCTAATACAATTTTCAGAGTGGTGGTGGTGCACAGTTTGTAAAGAAGATTGTAATACAACCACACACACACACAACAAAAAAAAAATCTAAAGAAAAGTAGATAAGAGAATAAAATTAGTTTCTTATGCTCAATTGCAATCATAATTTGTGATGTTTCATTTTTATTGATCAGCTACCCTTGATTAAAAATAGGCTGTTGGAACTTCCTCCAAATTTGCTGAATAAAATTATATATGGTTATAAAATATAAATATTATAGCTTTTCTGCACACTGAATAAAAATTCATAATATTAACAGCCTATGGAAAAATTAAAAAATTATTTAATGTCTTACACATTCTTGATGATCCTTTGCTGAACAGCACATGACAAAAAAAAAAAAAAAAAAAAAAAAAAAAAATTGAATATGGTTTTCATGCAAATAATATCATCAATACAAAGTTGCATTAACCAAGGAAAAAATGATCTATTTACCATTTTGAATTAATTTAAATAGATTTGTAGCTTCATTTATTAATTTTAAATGATGTCTTAAAATTGTAAAAAGACTAAACTGGCATTCCATTATTCCAAAAAACATTCTTGAATGTAGTTCTCAATGATTTATAATATTTAAATTGAGAAACATATTTAAATATTATAACCAAATTTCATTTTCACCTGCTGAAGTACATAATTGCTAGATTTATCCAGATAATGTAGATGAAGATCATATTTGTTATTTACCTTCATTCCAGAAATGTCTGCATTAATATGCTTCAATACAGACCCTTCAAGCACAGGGAGATTATTCAGATTCCATCCAGAAGTCACATATTCCTAAAAAAAGAAATTACATTAAAAATAATTCAATATAACCTATAGTTCCAAACCAAATCAGAGGTATGTGATATAGGACAAAATGCAATCCAAAAGGGCAACAAATGGAGAGGCATATTCAATAGTAGTTTCTTACATTAAATGGTAAGCAATGTGAGAAATGTTCTATTTCTTCTAACAGCAGTAAGAAGAACCAAATTTATATTTTGGACCATTCCACTTTGATCAATACAGTTCAAAATTAGACTCAGTAGTTTGCAAAGTTGTAAACAAAAATCATGTGTTAAAATTTATTCTTTTGAGCTTAGTTAGTATTGAGTGAAGAAGCTTAAATGCACATAAAGATTGAAAGACAGTTGACTTTTTGATACACTTGATCTAGTCTGTGGTTGTTTAACAACTTTAGAAATAAAATTACATATCAAATTTTAAATCTCTCATTCAATGTGCTTTAAAGTTATAATGTTCAAAAATGCAAGAATTTACAACCTACCTAAGAATGAATTTCATTCAAAATTTGATAGAAATTTAAAATTTCAACATACAGATAGTTCTCCCAAATTAGAATACTTAAAATGCATATTAACTGGGCAATTCAACATACAACAGCTTAACTTAACCTGGTTAAACACTGTCAAAAACCATCTAACAGGTTCTCCAATGCTCATCAATCAAGCCAAAATTAAACAGCTTTTAATACTAATGAACTCCCTGAAATTAATATAACCATTAAAAATTTAACTTTGATATTATCTTTTTTATTGTTTCAAATAGGGGGAAAAACTCAATATGATAAACAAAATAAAGAAACTTATTGACTACCAAGAACCAAGAAAGCTTTTTTGGAGCTTTCCTTCTAATGATTTGTCATCACATCATACTGAGATGTGATGACAAATCACATCACGTAATCATGTTGATGTGTGAAATTGCTGATCAATTTATGTTGAAGACTTCTTATCATGTTCTTTCTTCCCATCCCCTTTTAATGCACTTATCCACCTTAATTAAGCCTTAATTTAATTTTAAAAGGTACTCTATATTTGCAGATCTTGAAATGCAAAGTCATTCCTTTCAACAATAAAAACAGATTAAATTTGAGTTCAAGCATTTTCCTAAACTTATCTATTAGTATGCCAAATCTCTTCCATATAACTCATTCTTTTGTTGATGTTATTTTTTTAAATTATGTTCAATAAAAACACTTTTTACTTGGAGAGACCTAAAATGTAAAGATTTGAAAGGGAAATAGTTTTACAGTGATATATATTCTAAGAATCCTACCTCATCTCCAGGCATGAGATCTTTGGTCTTCATATTGGGGAAACCTGATCCATGTTCAATGGTATGGAGATCTGCACCATATTCAACAGTCACATCCTCATCAACAGCATTTACAATGCGCCAGAATTCCTTCTCAACATGAGAATAAGGCACTCTCTACAAAAAAAGTTAAAAGGAAATGCATCTTACATGGAATTTTCTTCAGAATGTGCATCATTTTAACTTTACATAGACTTTATTCATTATTTCCTAGAATGATAAAAGCTGCATATTAAAAAACACAACCACCTTTGTTAACATATAGTAAACAAGAAAACTATAATTATTTCATCAAGATTATGAATGTGAAAACAAATTGAATTGAAAACACAAGAACAGATCAAAATACTTTGTTGAGAGAAACTGAAATTTTGTTTTTAATTAGAGTTCGAAAGCTTCCTTTTTCATGACATTTATCGTAACTTAGTTTCTCTATAGCATTAGAACGTTACTCTTAAAAGATCATATTCAGGACATTCACATTTTATTTAAAAAATGATTTTTAAATCAAAGAACTAGGAAAGCAATGGAGTGGGTTGAAGAGAAGTATGTGACCAGTAATAAGAAGACTGAGACTACATACATAAACTAAAATTATGGTTAGTTACTTTAATCACTATAATTTATATAAATGTGTTGTCAACTTCTGTTGTATAGTAAAGTATAAAAAAAGTTATATAATCTTGTTTGAAAAATGTCGACACATAGGGGAATTAAATTTATAGTAAAGATGAAGTTGATTGCAAAATATTTAGTTAAGTTTAAATAGTTTAAAAATTGACCAATAAAATTGAAAGTTTAGCAGAACTAACTAAATATGAATATTTTAGTTAATCATCAGTACAATTCATTAAAGTTGAATGACTAGATTAAACAGAAAAATCATGCTAAATTGAAATGTAAACAAACTCTGATTAAAAGAACAAATTTTTACTTTGGTATTCTAATTATAATTTTTATGGTGTGTATTTAAATATTCATACATCTGAGTTTTTATTGTGTATCTTTGCTAAAGAGAAAAGGATATTTGCAAGAATTAGTTGTAGAAGTAAACAAAACTATTAAGTGATCATTTCAAAATTACAGAAATAAAGGATGTGACAGAAAAAAACAGGTAATAATATATTTATGAGAAAATATTTTTCACAAAAAGAATTTAAAAAGAAAACCTAAATATAAATAGATAAATAATAGAAGTTAAAATAACAAAACCTCAGATTGCAAATTATAATTCAGAGCAGTAACAGAGTATGAAATTTGTTCATTGAAATTTAATGCTGATTTTCTAAAGTTTAAAAAAATGGACACGAAAAACAATTACATTAGTCTACATGCAAGCCTATTTGAAAGTCAAAATTTCTTGAAAGTTGCAAAAACAAACTGGGCCATGTATTTCATCAGCTTCCTCTGAAGTGATGTAGTTACATTAACTGATATGGAACCAATTGAAGGAGTTCAAGATTATAAATATTAAATATTTCCTTTTAAAACAATTTAAGGTGAGTACTGAGAGATTCTAACAACATTGGAAATATGTTGATGCAATTTTTGTTTTGAATTAAGAAGTTTCTTTGGAGGCTGTATATCAGAAAGGAGGTTAACAATAATAACTGTGAACCAAGTCATCTTCCAGCATATCTTTGACTGTTGTCCTTGCTTGGACATATTGATAAAGCTAACAAATGAGCTAAAAGTTTAGAAAAAATCCATCCAATGAATAAATGTAAAATATTAGTAATAATAATAACAATTCAAAAACAGAAGCAAATAATATATTTCAATTTCAAAATTTGCAGCTTGCAATAAATATTCTCTAAAAATTAGTTTTGAATGTTGAAAGCATTCTTGTAATGGATGTGGAAATTCAGGACTCATAAATGCTCAAATTGTTCTTTTAAAGAACATGTTGAAAGTGAAATTGCAATAAAAAAAAAGGAATCAAATTTACACTCATGCTCTAGGTTGGACATTAATTTTGAAATGTTATCTTCAATGAGTTTGTGAAATAGTGTTGATGCCAGAAACTAATCACTCATTTAGCAGGGAAATTTTACTTTCAAAAGAAACATTAGTTGAAAATAATAAATTTTAGATATTAGTAATCCTTCACTTTTTTTGGAAGGAATTCATTTATAAATAAGGTGGTCAAGTTCTTTATTTTTCCTGCATTTCATAGTTTTGTGCAATTTAGTTACATACTACTCTAAACTTTTCGATTTTGTTTTCAGAATCATATCATATATTCAGAATATATATATATTTCAGATATCATATACCTGTCTGTTAATACTCTCAACAGCCAATTATTTTGACAATTTGGTTGAAGTTTAATTTGCTATAATTCTGTTCACATATTAGAATTTCTTTCTATGTCAATAAAATGAGTTTTTACTTAGTGAACTCTGTGGCATAGTTCCACATTTTAACAAAATCAATGCTTCTAAGCAAGACAGAAAGGCAGATGTCTTGGAAACCAATCAAATTTCTGACAGAAGGCAAGTAGAAAGATGTAAGTTATCATCAATGCCAGCATAGGATTAAATTTTGTTGAGGACAAACCTATTTATTTACCTTGAAATGATATTTATTTACCTAAAACAAAAACTAAAAGAAACTGTATTGGTTAACCATGGCTATGGTTAGAAGTCGCCAAAAATTGTTGAAGTAGAGTTAAAAATTGGTCTAGGTTTCATTTCTTTTCATATAATCAAGAATGATGATGATAGCCTCCTGCAGATCTGTTTTTGATTCTTAATGCATTTGTACCAATTCCTTCATTAAAAATCTAAAATGTTAAGCCATATTTTTGATGCTGTAATATTTCAAACACTTTGAAAGGTTTATAAAAGTCAAATGTTCACTTTACAACTCCTTATGTCCAGAAATTTCAATAGAAAACTGTTTATTTATGTAGATTTGATTTCAAAGTATTAGTATAAAATATAGTAATTATAAATGACTTTCAAATTTTATAACAGTTAAGATGGCTAACCAATTGCTCAACAAAGACAATTAGATATGAATAAAAATTCAAATTAAAACAGCTCCTACTCAAATTTTATGTCACTGATTTAAATTATAATATTATTCCTTATTTTTTCTCCTCTTAAATATAAAAAAAAGACATTATAACACTAATAGGGAATTTTCTTTATTTCCTGAATAAAAAGTTACTTTCAAATCACCCTAGTGTTAATAAACATTTTAAAACTCTTATTCAAGAACTAGGCTTACTTAATTTTTCATATTGTAATATGTAATATTTTTCATGTTGTAAAACCAACCTATGGAATATAACTTTTATTTTTCTATTATTAAAATTTGTTTTTAAAAGTTCATAATAATTTTCAAAAGCTTTAAAAGCCTACATAAAAATATCTTTTCATAACACTCTCATCCAATCTAATTATAATATTTAATATAGATTTAAAAAGAAAAAAAATTAAATTTTGAACATATCTAATTAAAAAATACCTTATCTAAAAGCAAATGTTGTGTAAATAAGTAAATCTAACATGAAATGCATTAAAGGATTAACATATAACGTAGAAAATTAGTACTTTAGAATGCCACTTTTCTTTCAACCAATGACTGAATTAATCCAAATTGTTTGAAAAATGAATTGCAATTTATTCTACCTAATATAAATATTTATATTTTCATTCTTTGCAAGCACAAATAAATGATTTAGGAAAAATTAAGGTCACTTAAAGGTTTTGATTATTAATCATTTTAGTAACTAAGGGAGAGAGGGGTGATATCAGAAATGAAATCAAAGCAAATCGCTGAAAACATTTATAAAAAATAACAATTATGAAAGAAATAGTTTAACATATCAATTTTACAAAACTTTCAAAGTAAAATTTTCATTGACTTACGTGCACAGGCATATTAAAATAATTTGTCTTAAATTCATCTGCCTTCTGTCCAAATTCTTGTAAAGTGTACTCTCGTTGGGCTTGCTCAAAACCAAATGCTTCTTGAGGTTTATTCACTTCCTGAAAAATAAATGAGTATCAGTGCTAATCATATCAAACCCTTTTAATGAATTCTTTAATTTTTTTGGAGGGGGGGAGTATGGAAGAATTATACACATTACTAAATTCATTAAGTTTTTGATGTCCTTGATATTTCACCAGCTTTCATTGAGCCCACTATCTTGTTAAACTTCATAAACAATAACAAAAAATATTAATAATACTTATACCATGTTATTCAGCAATCACATTCACTAGAATAAAGCTTAAAAATCAAAGATACTGCAACAAGTATGTGAATAAACATTTTTTTCTAATAAAAGTGATGAATGGAAAGTAAAGGAGAAAACAAAAGAAGTATTTCTTCGGTCCATCATTCTTTTGACAATACAAAGATAAACTATAAGATTTTCTAGCTATATTCTTTGATTCTTTCTATTGCTCAGTGAAAGGAAATTTATTTGCAGATGTTATACAATATGATTAAAGGTTCAATGCATCACTGAACAAAGAATGGTAAACATCACCTATTGAAATTCCCATTCTAAGTAGATTACTATAGTGCTACTCAGAACTTTTACACTTGAGCCCCCCCCCTGGCAACAATGAACATCCTTCTTGCTTTACTTGATTCTTAGCAAACTATCCATTCAGGTGGGCTAGTGACTAGCTAAATTCATATAATGGGGACTAGTGTATCACTTATCTAATGGCTTCGCATGCATGTCTAACGTATAAGATTCTGTTCTCATTGAGAACAGCAAGCAGAAGAGTAACAGCCTTTTGTGGACAGTTCCCTCACTATCCATCAAAAGGTAGAGAAAAAGGGAAAGCAGTAATTTAAAAGGAAGTGATATCTGAAGGAATTAAAAAATCTTTCATTAACTGAAGTTTCAGACCTTTGTCCTCAAAAGGTGCATGGTAAAAAAAAGGTAATGGTAGGGTAAAGTTAATGAGCATCTGGTGGGCTAAGAAAACGTCTGCTTCACACAACATAGAGGTAGTTCCTCACTATTAATTTTCCCATTGTCCATTATTAATTTCAACAGTTTAAAAAGAAAAAAACACACCTTTGAACCTTAGAAAATTTAGAAATACCTTCTTCAATGACGAATAATTTTTTAACATATAAATTTGATAATGCTAATGAATTATTTCTCATTATTATAAGTGTGTCTACAGTGATTTCAAAGTATACAAATCCTTAAATATTTATGATCATGTGTATTCCGTTTAATTTCTGAGAAGAAAGCACTTTTTAGTTCTCATACTTCAGAAGCTATATATACATTAAATATATGATTGGTGAGCTAAATTCCTTTCCAATTCCATAAAAGATTTGAGTGCATTTCTACATCTTTTTCTATTTAGGCTGCATTGCTGCTTAATCATGGTATAAAAAGGAACGTCTTAAAAAATCCTGAAAATTTAAATCTTTCTTTTCATTTAAAGCAAATAGCATTTCCTATATTTATATAATTTAATATTACTTATTTTGAAAAGTCAAAAATTTTCTGGGCACAAAAGTTCGCAAAATTTTTTTAAAAAAATCCTTCAAACTAAATAATAATAATAATAATCGGCACAAAGTTTGTCAACATTCCTTCTATCTGGAAGAAGAAAAATCCACACACAGAAATTCAGACAGTGTAAATTTTTAAAAAAAATGTAATATTACTTTTGCCACACAACAAGGGCATCTCCAATCTCCCTTTGGTATTTCACTGAGTGGTGGGATGAGACAAAATGTATGATAGCTGTCATCACATCCATCGCAAAGGAGCATACTTGCCTCTTCGTCACCCCTTCCACAAATATTACATACAATTTGGTCAATCTGTAGGTAACATAGACGCATAGTGAAAAATTTTGTAATTTTAAAGTAAAGAAAAAATAAATGCAGAAAAAGAAAACAGAAATTTTTATATTAATGAAGGCTGCAGGATTTTACTTTTAACATTTAATTGTGCAGGTAAACAATGTACTATTTTTAATTCAATGATAATTTCAATGCATAAATATACAGTTTTAATAAGCAGTATATAACAATACACTGCACAATAAAATTTAAAAACATACTCATGCACATACACACAGAATTTATTGATATGGCATTCAATACAAACAATGCTGCTTTTAATTAATTTGCAACTTACAGGCATTTTACCCCTAGGTTTATCCTTTCTTTTGAGAATAACTCCCAGTTTGACTGCCTCCACCTCTTCCATGGTCTTGGTTTCTTTAAGGAAACTTCCTGTAAGCTTAGTGCCAAAACCCATTTTTAGGTCTTTAGCACCGAGTCCCATCTTCACATCCTTGAAGCATTCGACGTGATTCTCTTTTAAAAAGGCTTTGGATTCTTCCTCTGTTTCAAAATGCCCTAAAGAGAAAATTATTTGCTAAAAAAATATTGGCTGAAAGTATTTTTCATAAGCACTCAGGCAGAAGAAAATAAAGATTTTAGCTTTTTTTATTACTTACACCAATATTATTATGAGATAAAAATAATAACTCAGGATCATTCCCCCTTCACCTCAATTTTCAGAATACATCTTTACGAAAAAGTAACCAATTATACAAGAATAAATTTTATACATACATAGAACACACAGAAAAACTGCCATTTTAAATAATAGAAATCTATCAGAATTATTTTTAATCATGTAATAGCTATTATAATTGGCATATTTAATCAAATCGAAGCTCAAGTCCAGTCTCTTCTACAACTACTACTATTAGCAGTAGTAGTAGTAATAAATTCATCTCAGCAAGCTTGTAAGTAAAGTAGATTCTTTATCATCCAAGTAAATGCTTTCAAATTTCTTCCAATCTTTACATATAAAAATGAAATATTGCATACTAATGCAACTGCATGGAAATGGCTTTCATCTTGTACCATAATTTAGCATATTAAAGTGACAAATGTGATAAAAATAAAATATTAACATACTTGATTTAAAGATCTAAGATAAGATTGATGTCCACTCACCAAAGATGCATTTTTTTGGAATTATCAAGTATGATTTCATAACAATACTTGGTTAGAAACTGAAGATTAATAAAAATTCTTATTTGCATCAATCTGGTAAATTTGTTGCTTACTATAAGTATAAGTCATAATAAACTTTTTCTTTTGATAGCTAAATAAGGATTTTCTGTCAAGATTTATACTATTTAAAGAAGTATATCACCAAAGAAAATATTTGCCAAGAAGCAGAATTTTCTTTCTTATGCTTATTGTCACAAATAAATAAATAAATAAAATACAATGACAAAACAAACATAAAATAAAAATTACAAAAAAAGTTATATTTAAAAGAACAAAAGTATGAAGGTTTAAAAAAAATTCATTATGTTGCAATTTTTATATACTATTGAATTTTATATAATGCCAATAAATAATTATGCCCCCTTACTTCTATTAAGTGCATTTAAATAATTTCTATACTAGGATAGGACAGGAAATTATATGGCAAATGAATTTGAAGGTTCAATATTTCTAATCAAAGATTGATTCAATTATTGCAATAATCATAAGAACTTAATAATACTACTATTTTTTTAAAAAAACATTATTATTTCTCTAATACATTTTCAATCAACATTTTTTCTTATTCAAATTTTAAACTAATAAACACTCTCCTTTCCACAAGAGTGCTATTAAAAAAAAAAAAAGCTTTATTCTGTTAACTATTTTTTGGAATCATCACTTGGAAAAAAAACTAATATATTGTATGCATTTTTTAATTTTATGTTCAATTGACTTAATTTATACAATTTATTACTTCCAGTTTTTAAAATAATGAAATTGCATAATTAAATCAAACTAGGTTAAAATAGATATATCAACAGGAAAAGCAAACCAGTTGATCTTTAAAGCCATTAGAGATAAATATACTGAATTTAAGGCAATATATAATTCTAAATCCGTAATCCTAACCCCAAAATAGAACCAACTTTATTTCCAAAATTATTATAATTTGTGAAAATTTAAAAAAAATAATATTAATTGTATAAGCTTTTATATCATTTGATGGTAAATGCAAATCAAAATATTTTCTTCAGATAAAAAAAAATGTGATATATTTTATAAAAATACTCAAATTTCATGAACAAAGAAATTATTATTCTAAAAAGGTTTTAAAAAATCCCTTAAAAATTTTTTAAACTAAACAACTACATAAAGTGCATAAATAGTAACTGTTTTACTAAATATGTTGTCCAAAACTAAATGAAAATTTGATTGAACTTACAATAAAGTTGAAATGAGATTTTAAAAAATTCTAAAAAGATGTTAAGAAATTTTAGAAAAATATATTATGTAAAAATATATTTATATTACATAAAAAAGTATATTGAGAATCTGTTCCTATGATTCACAATACACTTATTTTAAAAGGGCTATTTAGAAATAATTAAAATTGCAATACCTTGAATATGATACCCTGGCATTTTAGGTCCAGCACCATAAAATTGTAATTTTTTCAATTCATTATTTGTAGAATAATCAATACCATCCTAAAAGAAAAAGAAAACTATTAAAGCCATATCATTTGAAAATTAACAGAAAACAGAAAATAATGTTAACAGAAAATGTTGTTAGAAAATAATTATGTTAACAGAAAATAATCCACCAAGATCACTTAAAAGAACTTTTAACAAAAAAGGGTTAAAATTTCCACATTCTTATCACCAATCAAAAGTTTAACCCTTTAAACTGTTACATGTATACAATACATTTCCTGTTAAGTTGCATAGCCTGATGATAAGGACAGGATGCAAATTTTCGCCACCTTACCACTGATTAACTGGATTTAAAATTTGATCTATATCTAGAATTTTAATATCAAGACTACAAATTAAATTTCATTTTTCAAACCTGTAGCATCTTTGAATTATTGCACTCACATGCATACAAATATTCTGTTTAAGACAAATTATATATGGATTTGATCTCAAATTTGATGCAGCTCTGCTGATGAATAACCATATAACAAATTTCATTCCTTTAAGGCCCTTGTATTTTTGAATTATGGTGTTCTAATGTGACGGGACACAGATTTCCTATTGATGTATTTCTTCACAATTTGTCAGAAATCTGCAATTTTGATGAGAAAGCCAAATATTAAATTTCAATTTTCTAATGAGGTTAAGTTATTTTAAGGGACAAAAAGGATTTTCCACCCTTAAAATAGGTTTGTTGAGGGAGGAATAATTGATTGAGCTTATAAGTTGACAGAGAGAAACAAAAATTGGGATTGTTATTAATAGTTTGGAACAGTCTATAATAAATATTAAAATAAATAAAACCTTTAAATATTAACATTTTTTTTATCAACATAGTAGTGAAAATATTTGTCACAAAACAAGCTCAGCATGAAGCGAGTGAAAAAGCAAGAATAAAATCAAATCTTTTACTAGTTTGAAACAAATCAAAATATACAAAAAAATAAAAACTGAACAATAACAATTAGAAATAATAATAATAATAATAAAAAATCTTTTTTTTTTCAAAAGCTGTTAAGTACAAGATTTTACAAAACATCAATAAAATTTTTTTAAATTGATTAAAAAAATTCAAAATTTTGAAACTGGCACTGACCCTAAAATTAAATTTTCATGAAATTTCACATATTTTACCACGAAATTTATTAATGAAATTTGGTGATATTGATGTCAACTTATGAAAGTGATTTGAAATTTGATATAGAACAAGGAGCAGCTTGAAGTTCTACCCCAATGAAGAAATCATATATATATATATATATAATATATAATATATATATAAATTATTAAACATACAAGAAACTTTAAAATAACTTTTTATAATTTAGGACATGTTAGGAGTGTATGTGATCTTGGAAAATTAATGAATATTAAGATGTTTATATTTCTAACAAAATTATTTATGGTTAGAGGAAATTAATGATTTTTTAATGAAAATTTATGATATTTTAGAGATAATTGAAATTTATATGATAAAAGGATTTAAAACCAAAAGTTTTCACGCATTATATGTTTGCATGTGCAATTTTTTTTATATGCAATTATGATGTGAACTATTAAATCTTTTAAGTAATGTAAGTACATGGGGAAAATTTTATCTGCTGACTGAAAATAAGGGTAAGTTTTTAAAACAGAACTAATGCTTTAAAAAAATATTCAAAATTATCACATATTTACTTATTTTTTTCAACAAACAAGTATCTGGAGGAGGACAAAAAACATATTTTTCATAATTACTATGAAAATTCCATTTGACAAAGAGCAGAGTATCTTCAACTGCACATTTGTATTGTGAAAATTTAAACAGGAATTTTCTCTCCTTATAGTACTTTTTTGACAATCGTACCTTATTTTCTTATTTAAGATCTATATTACTTTTCTAAATATTCAACTGTATCAGAACTAATTATTTCCTTTCCAGTAATGCTATTAAAACACCACTCACAAGATTTTCCTCAGTCTCCTTGCATCTTTTAGAGCGACGCGCATAACGATCTACAGGAGGTTTTATTGCTTGTCGAGAAGGGATTCCATGAGGAATGTAATCCTTGTCCTGCTGACTGGAATCATCAGAATCTTCATTGAAATTCTGTAATTATATTCATATGGCTCAACAAAGCAAGCTTCAAAAGTTGGTACGTACAAAAATAGAATGAATAAAAACTTAAATGCTCAATAAAAAAGTTATTAGGCAGTACAAGGATAATTATTTTATACAGAATTGATCTAATGTTCGTGTAAAGTTATTAACCAATCATAATTCACAGCACGCATAAAATGAGATATTTGCTCTGAGATGTGGCTGCGTTTCCAATCATTACAGAAAATTTGCTAGTTGATAATTCACACTGTCTTTCACAAATAAAAGAATCTTAGTTACATTTAGAGCTAATGTGTCTTTTGAAAGATCTTGATATCTCTTTAAGCATATTTCCAATTTCTCACAATGATCTTAAAGCAATATGATTTGAATATTATGGGCTGGCCAATCATAATCAAGATAAAGTACTATTTTACATTTTATTGCTTTGTCTTTAAATGTATTAATTACGGCCTTTGCATTTTAAGGTCTTTTTTTCTTTTTTTTGGTTGCAAATGATTTTTCAAAAAACTCTGCATGTTTAAGGAAAAGTGAAAAGAAAATTCAGGTGTAATATTATTTTGATGGTTTGAGATTCTGCAGGAGTGAAAATTAGATTTGTTTAAGTATTCTAAGTATTTGTTTTGGCATTTAGATTTAGACATTAAGAATTGAATTAAAAAATTTATTTATCCCAAATAGAATATCTGTAAATTACATACAATGCAAGTAGACTAGAATTCAAGGAGGCTATTTTTAATAAATGTTTAAAGGACAGTAAAAAATTTCTTTGCACCCCAAATTACAAGGAATCTCGTGAATTTCATTGTGTAAATATGCCTAACTGTTTTGATAACTTAAGTGAAAATTTTTGTTAAAGTTAATTATGATAACCAATTCGCTTTGATGTAAACCACTAAGTGGTTGTATATAGATTTTCATTAGTTTTTAAGATTCCCTATACTAAAATTTCAAATCTCAATTGATAGAATCACATTTCTTTGTACTAAACAAAAGGATATTCAAAATTCTAGGATTACCAAGGACAAATTATGTTAGGAATAAGGCATTTGACTCAGTAAGCTCAACTTTAAATAAACCATAATCTTGTGCAGCATATGTATAAAATAGAAATTTTCAAATTTTTTTTTTCATTATAGTAGTTGACATCAAAAATAAAGTTCTTTAATTTTTTTCCCTTCTTACTTATACAGAAAATAAAAGACTAACTGATGATTCAATGAATATATTAGGGTCAGAAAAAGAGGTTACCAAGTGTCATTTTAAAAAAAGTATTATCAAAAATTAAGAATTCAAGACTTTTACCCTTACTTTGTTTAAAATTGTTAATAGGAAAATCTCAAAAGCACAGGGAAAAACCAAATAACTATATAGCTTTAATGAATAAATATTGTTTAGGAACACATATATTAATATCAATAATGTTGAAGGATTGGTTAATCCCTAACTGCAATGTGTTTGTGTATGAGAGACTGGTTTAAATTGTATGCACATATAATGATGGTTCATTAACTTGAAATTCAAAATTGTTGCTATATTTCTAAGGATTGAAATTCATTATCCAGTCAATCAAATGGAAATGTTTTCTCTTTTCAATTATGTACACAATTTAATATGTTTAGAATTTATATAGTGAAGAAAATAGAGTGTGCATTTCAAACTAATAGAGGAGCCTTCAATGTGTATACAACATTACAAAATACCTCCATCTATTATTTGTTACAATTAAAAGGCTTTGAACAATGATTATAGCAAATAAGTATTACACACTTACTCACAACAGGAGAGAGGATTTTATAGTTGGTGTGAAAATAATTGCTCCTGAAAGTTCCCTGTTTTCTACATCTTCATACTAATTGTATAATGCTTTTTTCCATAGTTTTTACTACCGTTTTCAAACTAACAAGCTTAATAAAGATAAATTTATCCTTATTTTAAATTCTGTATTATTTTATATAAATAAGTTGCATTTTATTTTATATCAAACTGCATCGCCTTTTTCCCCCCTTCAAATACACCATACCATAACACTCAAGTGCAAAGGTGGTGAACCCCAAAAGATTTTGTTGTCATTTTAAGAATTAAAAATAAAACATAAAATACAAGTAATCCTCTTTTTTTAAACTTTCACTGCATAATTTAAAGTGCCCTTTAGTGTTTATTATAAATGAAGAGCATCAAAGCAAATCTCTTTCTATTTCTTCCATAATGAAAGGAGTTACAAAATAAGACAATATAAATTAAAAGCAACAGCAAATAAAACTGAAACCTACCAGGTCTCCAATGCTAGTCCCCTCTTGAAAGACATGATAAGGGTACAGGATACGTTCATAATGTTGCCTGAGAAGGGATCCAACTCCCCTTCCAGGAGGGTAACCCATGCGAGTGGCAATACGAGACCATCTCCGTTCACGAGACACGATTTCAGATCCTCCTTCTTCTAGCACAACCTGTAAAGAAGCAAAAAACATATTAAACAAACTTTTTCATTCAATTCCTACATATTTTCTTATATTATTTATCTCAATCTTATATCATTTGTGATGGGGTGTCATGGCAGTAATCTCACAGCTTGGCAACTAAGGGGCTTCGCCAATTTATTTGATTACTTAAGAGTATACACATATACATACAAACCATATATATGCATATATATATATAAACACACACACAAATTCTTTGACATTACTTTCTACACAATTTGTTTCTGAGTAAAAATGGAAATTTCTTGACAAAAAATGAATGCCAATTCATTTTTTATAGTAATAATATATTTTGATGAATAAAAGTCAATCTCTTCTAAACATGGCAACATAATAAAGGCACCCCAAAAACCAGAAATTTTTGTGATAGCTCTTAAAGGAACTGGAATATGCAGATATTTCTGGAAGTTTATGCACAGAGACTAAAAAAAAATTGCAAAAAAGAATTAAAATCAGTGCAGAATTTTATCTGTGAAGTGTATTTCTGGTGTAAGTTCTATTCCAATATGAATTAACTCTGCTGTTTGATTGTTATTCAATAAATAATATTTTTTCTCAAGAGTTCTTATATGTGCTATGATTGTGTTTTACTACCTGTGTATTATGCTTTCTTGGAGAATTAAGAATCATTGTCTGTTATCAGGACTGTTGGACCTCTCATTGTATGCTAATTGGAAGGTTTTTTCATAAAATTATGAATTGAAAACGAAAGTAACTTTAGATCCTTGATATCATGATACATTATTTGAGTTCTTTTCTGTCAGTTTGAATTAAATAATAACTAATATATTCTTGACCCTTTTAATTATAAATCTTACTGCCTTTTTGATCATTTAAATTTAGCTGGCACTTAGAGCTAGAATTTTCAATAACAGCTTTATATTTTCTTTTTTTTTCCTTCATAAATATGTTGTTATCAATTTAAATATCAAATTTACTTCTTTGCAGAAAATAGACAAATATATTTGGCAGGATATATAACAACTATCAATGCTTTCATTATTCATTTTAATATAACATGTATGCATTTTTTAAGTAGTCTTGAACTATGTTTATATAACTTACCCGATACAGCGTAAACAAATCCAAAGCTTTACGTTCAACATTAGGTATTTTTAAAGATGAACCCTGGAAAAGAATATACCTTTTTATCACAAGATAACTAAAAAGTTCAAATAAATGTGCTATAATTTTTTTTAATTGACTAAAATATACAAAATGAATATTTAAGCCAAATAAAATTATTAGTAATATATGTAAATCTTACAATTATGCATCCAAACAATTAAAATCTTATTGAAACATAACAATTAAAAATAACAAGCTAAGATTTACAGTTTACACACTCTGAAAACTCCCTCCCATCTTTTAATAAACTCTCCCATGTGTTGATACGTAGTCAAAATATTCTATCAAGAAAAGCATGAATACTATTTAGTAATCAGTATGATAGACATAATTGAAGTAAATTTCATAACCACTTTTCAGCCATATTTGATTTTTTTTTTCAAATGGACTTTCAGGAAAGAAACATTCCTATGACAGAGCTCATTTAACAATATTTATAAAAACTCAAATATCCCCACTTGATTGGTAGACAAAATGTTAAAAAAAAAATTCCCTATAAAAATTAAATTTGTGCATTTTTACACTTTGATACTAAAGTTAAAGCAATTTCAATAATTGTACAAAAATAATAAAACTTATCAAATAAAATTAAAAGATTTTAAAATTTAATGAACTTAAGCTGAAAGATATGCATGAATAAAAAAATCAGATATAAAAATACGAACAAATTCATGATATATAATAAATAAGAAATTCCTATTAAAAAGTAATTTATAAAAGGACTGTGCACTTATATTAAAAGAGCTATGTACTATAAAAATGAAAAGGCTATTTTCTTAAGTTTAAATTCAAGATAGTAATAATAATCCTTAAAATAAATTTATTAAATTATGTTTGTGTAGTAAATTTAACAAATCTAAAAGCTTGACATTGAATAATTTGATGAACCAATGCAGATGACTGTTTATCATCACAATAATAAAAAGCAGTTAGGTAAATTGTTCTTAAAATTACTAAAACGTTCTACTTAAAATCTACTAAAAAAAGTAGAATAGAAATAGAATTAGTGTCACTGAAATGCTAATTTTCTTATTTTAAATGAAACACAAACTAAAGTCATAGATGAATTTTTTTTCATTTGTTTGATTTTTAATAAATTAAAATTACTAATTATAATAATATTGTAACTTTTTCTATTTTTCTTGCAAACTAGGCATGGGGAAAAAAACCACATAGAAACCTTCTTTATTTTTCAACAATGGAAAAACAACAACAACAAAACATGCACTTCAATATCTCCATAATAATTAAAAAGATTAGTGTTTAAAAGCAACAATAAAATATATATTGTTGGAAATTAAGGGGGTGGATATATTTAAGAAATCTCAATTTCAGAAAAAAATTATATAACTATTTAATTGGCATCATTAAAATAAAATTTCAATTTCTGAAACAATATAAAATTTATTTTTATGCAATTATATTCTCAAGTTATAGTGAAAAAAAAAAAAAAATGCCAAAATTCTGCTGAATTCTTAGTTAAAATTCTAACTAAAAATTTTAAAAAATTGCTCTGGGAAGTATATTTTATACCCTCCAAGATATATATGTGATAAATTTGGTAGCTGTAAATCAAACCTCTAAAGTGCATATTCACATACATACTCTTCCTTTTTATTAGTAGAGATTATAGTTATGACAAAATTATTGAACTTAAGTAAAATATTAATCATTTTTCAATTGTTTTAATAAAAAATATTTATATAACACACAAAAAGTTATCTAAAAAAGAAATTTATGTTAAAAAAATTAGGATATAATGGGGACAAATAAATTTATTTTATTCTTCATAAAAACATCATACCTCAGAAATAAAGGTAATATGAAAAAAAAAAAAAAAAACTGAATTAATATTATTTTTTAAAAAATAAAAATTTTCTTAGCCAAAAACGCCAGCAAAATATGAAGAAACCTGATCATAATTTGATGTCAAAATGTCCTTGTACTAATAATACAAAAATTATTGATAAACTAAAATATTAAAATACTATAGAACATGTAATTTTTTTTAAGACAGATATTTTAACACTTTTAACAGCTATTTATCACATTTAGAGAAGTAACATTTATAAAACAGAAATTAGTGAATACACATAAAAAAAATTCATCACATAAGATTGACACAACTCCTAAAAACAAAAAAACTATTATTAAACTTAAGCTTTATGGCAAAGGCTATTGTTATTTAAAACTATTTTGTCCTTTCTGTATTTGTATTAATAAAAATGAAATAATACAAAATACTGAAAACAAAAAGATAAACATAATAGTTACCTGTAATTCCCAAAATTTTGCAATTTGATCTAGAAAATTCAATTTTACTCTTGTGGTTGCCTAAAAAACAATTATTGATTTCACATTATTTATGTATTAGATTTCATTATTTTGCTAATAATTAGAGTTGCATATGTAACTCTAATTAGCAATATGCAAATATATATCAGTACTAAAGCATATGATATTAGCATATGCAAATTATATCAATACTTTCCTGTTAGCTGAAATGTATACTTCCCCTTTATTACAGCAGCTATCAAAATTTATATTTAATAACTCAACTTTTTATCTTAAAGTATTCATAGCACAAGATTATCATTCTTAGTATATTTGCATATAATTTTGCAGTGTCCATTTTTACCAATAACGAAAATTAGCACTGGTCACCAACATTTACATTTAAGACAAATTATGTCAAATAAATAAAAAAATAACTTAATTCATAGTTTGAATGGCCACATTTGGTGAACCAACATCTTCACTTAGAAAATTACATTTTATGCTATGCAATAAAACTGTAGGCATGAAATGCATTACATTTTAAAATTCCAATTCGCTGTTTGCTGTTATTAGAATACATAAATTCAATAAAAATTGAAACTCATGCAAAATAATTTACAAAAAGTAAAACATTTTAAAAGAATTTTATTATTCTATTCATTGCATAATTTAATTTTTATTCATAACAAAAGTAAAGTCTTAGCCCACTTTCAAAATAAAATATTTTAACGTAAAGTGTTTTGAACTAAATACCTGTGCATGGTCAAATTTAACAGCAAGAATTAAGTGGAGAAGTAAGTAGTACAATATCAGGGTAAATTTATATATTGGATTTTTTTTAAAAAATGTAATTCAAAATAAATATTTAATACTTTAAAAAGACATTTTTAAAATTTTGTAAATAACTCATTTTCTGATTTTTTTTTCCAAGTCAAAATATCTAAAAGAAAAATTTAAACATTAAAATTTAAATGATACTAAAAATCTGTAATTAAACAAAAATGTATATTATTTCAATAACATACTTTTAAATATTGAGGCCATCCACTAAGTTTTTCTTAATTTTTAATTAACATTTTGATTTTAAAAAGAATAATATGTTTTCCCCCTTTTGTTATGAAAACACACTAGAACCATCATCACAATTGGATGAAACCCATATATATCAATCGATGACATTTTCTTTAGGATACATGGATTTAAAGCTAAGTAGCAAGTGCTGAAATTCTCTGATGAACTATAAAATTGAAGAACCATCAAAATCTTTAATATATAATTGCAAATACTATTTTAGCCATAACTCAACAACTTTTTTTATTATTATAAATCAAGAAATTGCCCATCGTATTGTCTTTCAGATAAACCTACAATAAATTGTATAAATGTTCCAGTTTCTAAGGAGAAATTTAGTCATTTATTTGCAACACATCAAAGAAATCAGCTTTTAGTCTAAAAGAAAACTTATAATAGGCCATTGTCACTCTTGATTTAAATTCTCTGTCCACATTAAACCTGACATTTTAGTTAGGTTCAAAAAAAGCAAATATAAACAAAAAATAAGAAAAATTGACTTTTCATTAAGTTATAAATATATAATGGAAATAAACTGATAAACATCTTCACTTAAAAAAAAAAATCCAAATCCTCAGATTTGATTACACTTCATTTAATCACCTTCCTTTCATTTGTGAATATTAAAGATCTTGACAAACAGTGCAATTTTGCATTTCACCAAGATTTTACTTGCTGCTTGTAGCTTAGGTTTAAATTTAGGTATCCAGATGAAAATTATGATATTATTGAATTTTCCCTACTCTTTCAATATAGGTTTATTTTATGTGTAAATCTATAAATAAGTTCTTAAAGCATTTTTTTCTCAATTAGTAGCACAATCATTTTGTCCATAATAATTATGGGCTCTTATATAAGTCTCATTCATTTGGCAGATTACATCAAATTTGCAATATGTAGTATACACATATAGCTAGATAAATAAATTAAAATAGTTATAAAAAGATATGAATGCATGTAATATGCAGAAGTACAAATAAATGAAACAGGCAAGAAAAGAAGAACAATTTCCTTATCACATTGCTAATAATAATTTTTTTTACAACAATACTTTAATAACAGAAATGCATGCTTGGCAGATTGATTTTTGTTCAATTTTAATGATTTCTTAAGGCAGGTATTTCTTAAAAACAAATAGTTCACCAATAGGGTATCAAGAAATCTATTCAAAATGTATGTTAATCATTTCATTTATACTTTCAAAAATATACTACTGATAAAAAGGTGTAGGGTGCAGTTTATTTATTATTATAGAAGCTGCTGCAATGAGGCAGTTAAAGACACAATTTATATAAAACCTTTACATCTATTTCTTATCTTTAAACCTCAATGGATCACATACAAAAAATTTCTGCAATACTAATAAATATGATTAACCCTACATACATTCCATATTTAATAAAATACTTTCTTATTTTATTTAAGCAAGAAAACAAAGAATTGAAAAACTCTAATTTGTAAAAGAATATAGTGAATGATGGAAAAAAATTTTAAACTAAACAATCTACATCAACAATTTTCAAATAACTTTCAAACGTACAAACCCACAATAAATTTGGGCAACTTACTTCCAATTCATTGAGCCGTTGCATACGAGGTGTAAATCTGAAATTGTCAACATCTACAGCAAAAGGAGGTTGCCATTCCTGAAAGTATATAAATATATATAACAAACTACTTCTGAATATAAAATAGATTTAAACTTTCATTATTTTTAATGGAGAATATTAAAAAAAATTTTTTTTAACCTTCAAACAATTTTTTTAATATTGGAACTTTAATTGCAAGAAATTTTTTTTAAAAAAATCTACATAGTCTAAATGAAAGATTAAAAAGAAAATGATACTCAATAACAATAATTTCTCTTTAAATTTGTGTCACTGCATGATAATTTTTTTAGTCAGAAGCTTCAACAAATATTTGAAAGCAGGAAAAACCAAAAAATTACTAGAATATTAGAAATTTGCTTTGATTCAGCCAAATAAGGAAACCTTGGACTTTTTCAAGAACTGGGAAACTGAAAAATAACATTGTCCCCCCCCCCTGCTTTTTCCTAAATTTTCCCTGCAGGTTGAAGATATTTAAAACAGTTGATGGATTCTTTAAGTATAATTCACAAAATTAATGATTTGATCCATTCATGAAAAAAGCTTGGATCCTGTATTCAACAAACTAAAAATAAAAAAGATAAATTTTCATATTGTTGCTTATGCATTTTAAGCTTCAACTATTTGTTGCCTTCACATTTTGAGGCTCCAAAAACCTCAAGCGAAAACAATATCATGTTCTCACATGATAATTAAGAATTACAAGGTTTATTTATATTTTTTCTGAATATAAAGTTTATTCAACATTTTAATGAATGGCATAAAAATGTAATTGAACAGAGAAAAATGCCATGTTCTTTAATTAATTATTCTGGCATTTTAAAATCTTACTCAAATTAGAAATAAAAATTTCCTTTTTAATAGTTTTATACATCAAATCAATTTTTTTTGGATTACATCTACACTAATTAAATAATATAAGTTGAATTTATTAATATTTTGCATTCTACTCTCATTTCTTAAATTTTCCTATTAATAAAACTTTTAAAAACATTTCTAATAATTTGAATTAATTTTGGCTAATTCAAAATTAAAACAAAAACATTATTTCTATATTTATTAAATATGCCATACCTTGAAATCTGCCATTTTAAGTGAATAATTTTTATACTCTATATTTATTTGAAAACTTAACAATTGTATGCAATAAATAATTATCATATTGTTTAAACTATTTAAACACATAATATGTGAATTATACAGTTAATTTTGAAGTTTTAACCTACAATTATTGGAGAACTGAGAAGAATAGAGCAACTGCATTTATATCTAAATAAAAGATTAGAATCAATTCCTAATTTCTCCATTAGAAAGAACAACTATAGCCCTGACCCTTGTTTGATCTTAAATGTTACATCAGCTATAATATTATTTGTGTTTAAAACAGCAAATAAAATTTTCATGGCCCAGAAATAAATACAAATTTTTATTTTTCAATCTTGTAAAATAAAAATATTTTAAATGCATAATAAACTTTAAAATGTATTTTTTAAAATAAAATAAGAGTCAAATTAAGTTTAAATATAGCATCCATTATGTGATATAGTCGGACTTCTGCCTACTGGATGCTCAGGGGTCTTTACCCTCAGAAACTACCGCACCCCCTTTCCGTGAAAAAACATGGACACAACAACAACATTATGTGATATACATATAAAAAAATCTGCAATGTGAGGAATGGGGCATAATCAATTGCATTTCAATAAATTTTCTAAATAGCTAAACACACTAATGATTAAAATGTTCAATGTTGTTAAATAAAATTAATTGATGGTGTGTTATAATGCAAAAACCAGTTGATGATTAAGAAAAAACATTGAATGAAATTCCACTATTTTACAAAAATTTATTAAAACAACACCAGTGTTTCTAATCATATTATGCTATTCTTTATTTTTATTAATAATTGTATAATATAAAGTATGAATATTTATTATAGACCATTCTGTATCACATCATATTAGAAAAAAAAAATTCTACCTAAAAATATACTTACCACTTAATTTTAATTAAAGGATAGTTTATTGTAAAAATAATAAATAAGCAGTATAATAAATATTAAGTAATGAAAACAAATGAAGCTACAAATATTGTTATAACTTTTGTCACTCTAATTAAAAAATAATTAATATCTTTTTTATATAAAAATGTCATGAATATGGAAGGAAAAGCATTTAAAAAGAGAAAAATATCTGATATAATAACATTTTGAAATCATTCAGAATCGTTGTAAAAGAAAATAAAAAGTTTTCAAAATGTGGCAACACTAATGTAGATTTCAAAATCGGCTCTTGTTTGGCATGTTTTAAACTTTAAATCATTCAAAGAAAACGATATCAAAGTACATTATTTATTAATTTTAATTTTCTCAAACCTTGTCCCACTCTTCCCTCATATAAGGTAGATACGGGACAAAAATGCAACAATTTTTAACTATATAAATAAATGTCAGTTGTTTGTATTTAGCAATTATTATGTTGTTTCAAAATAAATTAAAGAACATATTATTAGACTTTCATAGCCGGCACTTTTAATAAACTAATGAAAAAAAAAAAAATTGTGAAAGCTGTCTCACTTTTTCCAACTCTCCTCTGCTGTATTCTAATTTGCTATATTAATCTTATTTGTTAACTGAATTTTTTTTAAAAAAACTGTATTTTTTACAGACAATTTATAGTTTTAATAAATAAAATAAATTTATTACTGATTAAATTTTTTTAATCTCAAAACTGTTAAATTAAAATTCAGCTTAATTAATATTTTTCTCTTTTGCTATTTTCAAGCTTGCATGCAGTTCTTTTTTCTTTTTTTTAATTCTGATAAATTGTAATTTTATCATGGTTTAACCAACTATGAATTAGTCAGATTCTATAGTATTGGCTTTTATTTAACTGGTACAAGAAAATTCATAGAAAGTAAAAAAAAAAAAATCAAATAATTGTTTAATTTAAAAAGAAAAAAAGACATTCAATTTTAAGTAACTATCTCAAAATTTACAAGAAATAATTTTATGCCACAAAAAATTAAAAAAAAAAAAATGAAAAAGTTAAAGAAGTGAAACATTTTCTTTAAGGGAGCATAAAAAAATAAAGGAATGATGCTATGGGCAACTTTTGAGAAATATCATGATTTCTTGTAAACGTTTTACTTATTATAAAATGCAAAAATCACACAGAGTACTTACAATTTTAAAAAAATTAGGTATTCAAACTGTTACTCTTATATTACAGTAGGGAAAAAGCTAATTCTAAGCTGAAATACTATCATTATTTCAGTTTCCAAATAAAATTTCAATTCACTTGAAAATTTAAACTAAGAAAAAATGGACTTCAAATTTGTGTTTTTAATAAGAAATTAATTACAAATTTTTTTAATAATAATAATTTTGAAATAACTATCTTGCAGCACAAATAGTATTAATTTATTTCTATAAACTTTTATTGCTACTACAAGTGCTTTACAAATGTATATATATATATATATTTAGTATTCAGATTAATAAACATGACTTAAATTAACTTGCCTAACAACCAAAATGTTCCAGTTAGAAATTTGTTACTGAGGCAGATAAAATACATGTTAAAGGACTTTTACAGAAAAATCAATACAATGAACTATTTAGAAAACTAAATTACATAATAAGCTATAGTTGATGATGGCTTGAGAAGATCATCTTATAGTAGTGCCTCAGAAAACAAGGAGGCAAAGGTTGATCTCCAGAGAGAGAATAATTTGTCTAGTTTGTTTCTTATACACAAAAGAAGTTATTTTAAAGGAAGTATACTATTTTGGTGTATGTATTATGTCACTATTCTAAATTTTAAAGTTGTTACTGTCATTTTTCAGCAAATAAAATAAATATTTCTTCTTAAAATCTGGTACTTTCATTTTTAAATTGAATAATTAACATAAGTTCCAACTATATTTGTTAACACTAGTATGATATGTATTAGATATATTCGTAATATTGTGTAATGAAAAAAAAAAAAAAAAAAACATTTTAAAAAAAATATGGTTGGTTAAGAATAAATATTAAAACACCTATTTATAATTATTGTATTTAACAGTTCAATATAAAATCGGAATAAGGACCTCCTTCAGCAAAATAATGAAGTTGAGTCAAATAGATAATTATTTATAATTACGAATTTTTTGATTAAATGATATGTTTCAAAATCTATTATTTAATATAAACATAAAACTAGAGAAAAGTGTCAATCCTAAGATCAAATATTTTGAATTAAGAGAAATTCAATTTTGAAAGTAAAACCATAGCAAAAACATTCTAAAAAAGCTTTACAATCATTCGAACATGGAAATATAATGTTAATAATAACAATAGAGCTTTAATAAATATTAAAAAATTTATCCAATTATTTAATACGAAAAAATTTATAAGCAAATGGTTTCGAATAACAAAAATTTCAAATAAACTTACAGGAGGTGGTTTTATTTTACAAATACCAGTTTGTTCCGCGACAGGACGTATCTTCGCTATATAGGCTAGAGGATCTTTAAACTCTTCAACTGTAGGTTCAAATACGGGGGCCTCTGGGGGAGGTACAAACTCGAAATCGACAGCATTCATCTCACAAAACAATTCAAAAAAGCATGAACATAATTTTCTTTAGAAGACCCGTTTCGTAATTTCAATCATCGGTCATCGTCCATTCCTAACACAAACATCATAGCTTCCATGAACGAACACACAACAAAACACAGTATGGAGACAGTTAGATCTCGCGAGCTTCTTTGGAATCGGTTCGCTATTAGTCAGTTCATGACAGAAATTATTGGTGTGGTTTTCGTCTGAGAATTGGAGGATAGATTGAAATGTATTTTATTTTCTTTCATCAAAAAAGTTCATATTATTAATCGAAATTAGTCA
>JAPMOQ010049553.1:896866-949339 GCA_026543055.1 Argiope trifasciata
TTTAACTTTGTCCATAAAATGAAATCAAATTTTGCTGTAGAAGTTTAATTAGGAATCTATTATGCAATTTGTAGGAAGAATAAATAAAACCATAGTTTAAAGTAACTTGTAACTATGTTAGATGACATATTTTACTCCCATCAATAATGCGACGCTTTATGCAAATGCATACATTTACGTTAAGCAATGATACAAATACCCTTAAAACTGGAAATTTTATCACAGAATATCAAAAATTGGTATGAAATTTCTTGAAAATGGTTTGTATGCTATAAAATTAATGCTTTTTCATGTTATTCTTTAACTCGTCTTTTATAAATAATTTCCGAATTTTGGAGTAATTTTTATCGTGCTTAAAATGCTAGAAATAAATCGTTTAATAATTTGTCCGCTGAGCTGGCAATGTTATGTAAACCGCAATAACTTGATACTCCTCCTGTTAAATGAAGTGACGTCAATGATTTCTTGTTTCAGGATTGGTTCCTCGAAGGCAACTTATTGACTTAACTTCACAACGATAACGTTGTGTCAAGGACTAGTGGTCAAACATAAGAGAACGAGTTCTATATGGGAAAACACGTAGAAAAAATGATCCAACGGATACATTTCTATGGTGTGCAACTTGTTTAGTATCTCCGTAATCTTTTTATGAAAAAGGTTAAATAAAACCCTGATCAAATACTTTATAAAAGGAGGTCTAGAATAAAATGATAGTAATGGAAAAGAATAAATGATAAATGAGGAATGGAAAAGAAGCAAATGCAGTATTTCATTATTATGAACCAAATCACAGCTTTCATCCACGTCAAAAAAAACTTATGCTTTATATTTCAATGCTTTCAGTGATACCCTTCTGACGAATGTAAAACATCTTAAATTTGGATTCATTTCAACCCCATTCTATATGTAATTAAGTAGAGAATATTTAATGTGTTTAAAAAGTTTCATGATTTCAGAAAAATTGAAATGTTTAAACGTTAACGTTTGGGACATTATTTCCAAATTGCTCATAATGTCATATAATATTATATAATTCTCGATAGGATATTGTATAGGATATATTGTATTGAATAATATTACTCAATACAGAAAAGACTAAAATTTGTCGTTTAAAGTGTGAATGAAAAATTTAGAATTTAATTATTTGTATAACATCTCTCCTTAATTCAACGTTCTATTCCAGTTAAATGTTAAGTCACATAATCTACTTTTTGAAGTACTGGCTTAGAAAGTCCCAATTTACCTTGAATTTCGCAAAAAGACACCGTTGGTTGATTAATCGATGTCTAAACCATCGGACTACATGATGCTTAGATTATAATAACGGTGTTGCAATTCTAACAAATTGTTGTCGAATCTTAATAAGTCAGTAATAGCCATTAGATATTGGCGATCACATTTATATAGCGGCTGCGAAAAATAAAATCACATGTTTGATCCTTGGCGATGATCACTTTTGTCTTGTGATTATGTTACGTGGCTACGGATCCTAAAGTAGCGAGTTTGATCCTTGGCGGAATTCAATCTCCACATTGGTGCGAAAATATTACCTACCACAAAACATTCCTATCATTATCATGAGACGTAATTAATATATATGTATATATATATATACACACAGTGGTTCAAGACATCGAGATGTTTTGAACCATAAAAAAAACATGTTTTTATTTTTACATATACAAAATAGTTTAATTTGGAATAAAAATAAAGAAAGATCAAAGAAAAAAAATTTGAAAAATTGTATAGCTTCAGAAGCCTATTAAACAAACATAATTTTGTCTCATTTTTGTAATATTGCTTATAGAAATAACGTGTCACATTTAAGTTGCATGCCTTTTGACTTTTAAATTGGCCTCTAAATGTCGTGGTACCGATTAGATAAAATTTTGGTGATATCTGAAAATATTTTACCCCATTTTTTTTGCAATACTTGTTTTAAATGGTTTTTGTTTTTAATTTTGTGTTTTTGAACTACTGTTTCTAGTACAGCCCACGAATATTCAATGGCATTGTTGTCATGGACTGTGGTGATGTGTGTGCAACTATGGTTAATTTGGCGTTATATGAACTCTGTTTGGAGTCGTTGTGCTTCTGGAAAATGGCATGCCCATATCAACCCTTTTTTAAACCCTTTGCTTTAGATTACTGCTACGATATGGTTCCTCCAATTTCTTACAGAAACTTTTCAAATCTAGTTAGAAGTGTAAGTACTGAAATTGTCGGAAATGTTATTAGATAAGCTGGATATAAAAGTCGCTTTGTTAGAGAGAAATCCTTAATCAGCTTTCAAATTCAGAAAAAGCCTTTGAAATTTGAAAAACTAATTAATTGAATACCAATAACTTTTGGAAGAAAGTTATATTTAGTAATTAAAGAAAAACTTAACAATTTTGGCAATGACAGCCATCGTAGTGTTTGGAGAAAGCTTAATACTGTTTTGGATTTAAAAAAATTATGTTCTATAGTAAAACATGGTGGTGACTCCACGATTATTTGAGATTGCATGGCTTCATCCGGAGTAAGAAATTTAATTCTTGTAGGTGACATTATAAACCATATAGTTTATTTGTATATTTTTCACAGCAATCTAAGGGAAAGTGCTAAATTTGCAATACTGTTTAATATTATAGAATATTGTTTAACATCATATAATATCGCACGATATAGTGCAATAGACTGTGCTACTGGATAGAAAATTCATTTTTCAGAAAAACAACGACCCCAAATAGAATATACGAGTCAAAACGTGGTGTCTTTTTCATTGTAAACAGCAATTACACACATTACCACAGTAACCTGATATCAATGCCACTGAATATTCGTGGGATATACTCGAAAAAATGATTCAAAAACACAAAATTATGTATAAAACCCATTTAAAACTAGTGCTGCAAGAAAAATGGGGTAAAATATCCTCAGATACCACCAAAAATTGGTCGAATCAGTACCAAGACGTTAGAGGCCATTGTAAACAAAGCCAAAGACGTGCGTCTTAATATTGGCACTTTTGTTTTTATAAAAGATATAGTAAAATTTTCATTGATGTATCTTTTCAGTTTTTTTAAGGATAAATTCTGCGTTTGTTTATTTAAAATGCTTCTAAAACTTTTCAATTTGAAAAATTTTTCGTTGATTTTTTTAGCTTTTTCTCTAAATTAAACCATTTGTTGTGTGTAAAAATTAAAACATGTTTGCATTTCTCGGTACCCAGGCAGCACAATCTGCTGCGCTATATTTCACAATATTGTGAGATATTTTATGATATTAAACAATTTTGCGAATATAGATCAATGTCATTCAGTATTGTACAATATTTATGTGCTACAAAGTAATGAATTATTTATAGTGAAAATCGGATTTATCAAGTAAAAGTAAGGTGCACTCTCATGCTGGTAACATATGGATTTGGTGATTTAAGGAGTCGTAAATTACTGAAAACGAAAAAATAGTTGAGAATTTATATTTGTAAAAATATTGAAACTTGAAGAAAAATAAAGACTTAAAAATGCACAGAATTTTATAATTTATTATGTGATACAAGCGTGAAGTGAGAACTGGGGAGTTTTAAAGATATTGAAGGAAAACTAAAATAAGCACCAGAAATATCGCGGCAACATCGGTACCGATTTCGTTGGCAAATTCGAAAGATATTTTCTATTCGGTGATAGTAAGTATTGAAGAGATGAAACATTGCCAGAAACATTGGATCGCAGGTAACGTTTATTCAGAATAAAATTGCAAAAACAGGCGTCGAAAAGACAATGAGTCTGGTTAAGATAATGGCCCTGAGAATGCGAGGATTGAGAACTAGGTAATTGAGAAGAAACCTTCTCTTAAAATGTTCACGCATTCGAAGGAAATTAAAGCAGCGAGCAAATATTCATTAATTAACGTTATAGAATTAATGGTCTTCAACTTCATTCGCAAACAAGTCAAATTTCACGACTGTGACTAAAATGTGCTCCATCAAGTATAACCAAATCGTCGGTGTTCCTTGCAATCAATCCGGAGGAATGTGCTGGAAGAAAACAAGAAACTTTTCGCCTTTGAGGCTTTCGGGCAGAAGATGATGCGGGGATTTTGGAATAGTCAAATATTCTCATTATGCGTATTGAAGACACGTTATCTAATAAAAAAGCTGAGAATAAAATTCTAACAGAAAAGAGTGCATCATCCTGTGTGGAATCAAGCATCCACCCGTATTGTCATTTTCATTAAAAAAAGCTCTTTACGACCCTATGTTTTCTGATAATTTTTCATCTACTTAATGTCTACCATCCTTGCTCTTAATTTGTCTGTCGAATTTAACAACGCTCTATGCGAACATCGAAACTGATGTTTCAGTGATGTTTTCTAGTTTTTCATTTTAAGGATTCTAGAATATATTTAAAACTCGTCAGTTGTCATACTAAACACTTATATCAAATTATAGAGTATAAATTTTACTTCATTTTCAAGATTCTCTATATTTTTTTTTGAAGTTTCAATATTTTTGCAAATAAAAGTTCTAAACTACTTCTTCCTTTCAGTAATTTACCATTCCCTAAATCCTCAAATCCGCATGTTAGAAGAATGAAAAAAAAAAGTTTTACGAATGTGATTTCATATTCAGAGTTGAAACTCCATTTTTTAATTAATTTTTACAGTTTCCAACAGTTTACAGACTCTGTATTTTTATGATTTTTCACCAATTAGCCGTCGTTTGGGACCCCATGTTATGTAACGATTTTTTATCCTCCTGAAGCCTACTACCATCTTGTTGAATTTGTCGGTAGTATTCGACAAATTCAAAAGGTTAATAGTAGGCTGCATATACATATACATACATCTCTCTCTCTCTGTATATATATATATATATATATATATATATATATATATATATAGTATATATAAGAAATATAGGCAAAGTAAAAAGGAATAGAATGTAATCATAAATTCAAGAAATAGATATTCTATTTGTCTTCTATTTTTCTATTTGTTGAAATTATGATTCCATTGTATTCCTTTTTGCTTGGCTTATTTTGTTAATTAATTTATATTCATCTCTATTTTAGATGTAGCTGCACTTGTGCTCACTAAATACAATGACTGGTTTTTAAAATTTAAAATTTGTTAGAATCCGAAATAATTTTTTGTTTCGTTTCCGTAATTAGTTTCGTTTACATAATTAATTTAGATTAGTTTCATAAATAGGTTTTATTTCATTTCCTTTTCCTTTTTATGAACTTTTTATTGTTTAATTCCAAATTAAATTTTAATTTCGATGTCAACCTAATAAGTTTCGATTTAATTTTGGTTGACTCAGGAAATGGGTTTTAATTATTTTAATGTTTGTGTGGTTTATTACTAACTGACTAACTGACTACTTACTATTACTACTGAACTGACAAACGTTGTTCTACCATATAAATTATTTCTAGTGAATATATTGGTTGTTATTTAAAAGATAGAGAATGTATTGTAAGTGTGTGGGGGAAAAGAGTAATAAAGCGTCATAAAAGCTGATAAAAGCAAAAAAAAAAAAAAAAAAAAAAAAAAGGGAATAAAGAAAGAAAGAAAGAAAGAAAAGAAAAGAAAACACCAACCATTCATTTTCTCAATACAATGTTTTTCATTAAAGTAATGAGCATATACATTGTTTGATCTCGTAAAATTTAAACATAAAGTGTAAAAAGTAATATATTTTTTATCTTAAAGTATCAAAATTAAACAAAGAAAATAAATATTCATTTCGAAGAGCAATTGAGTGTACAATATTTTTTTGTCAGTCCGGCTTTAGCCAGCACAAATAAGTTCGATGGTTTGCCCACACGAGAAGATGAAAAACTTAGTGTATCCAAATCTAAGCCTCAAATATACATTATTTGACTTATTGGTTGTCATTGTTAATGTCAATCTAATTGGAAATTGAATGCGTTTGAAATCACTTGACACGTCTGTGGGAATCATTGGAATTCGTGGCTGCAAAACCTTTTTGGCTAGGAATTTGCCATTCAAAATGGTGGCTTTGATAATGTTTTCCATTAATTTTTTAATGATCAGTAGCATGCCATTTCACAGCCGTGGTGGCCTCAAATTCAGAAGTAAAATAACAGGAGATCCTACTTTCAGTTGTAGAATGTGTGGTGAAATACCTGGAAAATCCAGTGAGCTCAAAAACTTTGTTGGGTAATTTACAGTTTCAAACTGTATCGAACGATTTGAATGATACCAAGTCGCTTGACAATGGCTGCTGTATCTTGATTTAAATCGTCAAAGTCCACATTTTTTGCTGCCAAAATGACTCTTTCTGCCAGCTACGCATCATTTATGCATTGTGTGCGTACATCGGGAAATATGCGGTCAATGTGAGCATTTTGAGAATCAACGACAGTGTAGAAATTAGTGGGCAATTTTATGCATCCAATATTTTCACAGACAGCAATTTTTTCATCACCGATATCTATCAGTTGGCCCTAGAATGAGTTAGAAGATGGATCTTGTAGTGTTTGAACCCGCATGTTTGTTCTTAGCTGGAATTTTTCAACAATACGCCACAGTGAAGATAATTTCAAGCAAGCTTTGATCTCATCAGCATGCGCCGAACGTAGAATGCCGGGAAGTGTTTGCTTGAAATAATCGAAAATCAGTCACAGAGTCACATTTAGTTTGTTGCTGTTGTTTTATATTTTAAAGTTTTCTGCTCCACTCCTCAAGAGAATGTTTATGTGCCATAGTGCATTCCTCCCAGATGATAGTTTGCAGTACCGCGAGCAGGGTCGATTGTTTCTTTATGTTGCACACTGCACCTGGGTTATTTTGAATATTCAGTGGCAGCTTATATGCTGAATGAGCTGTCCGATATCCATCCAATAAAGTTGCTGCAATGCCAGATGCTACAAAGGTCATTGCGATGCCATTGTGATGGTATATTTATAAGTCAGTAACAGCCATTAAACACTGGTGATTCTTTTTTGTCTAGCGGATATGTTACGTGGATGCAAATCATAAGGGCGGGAGTTAGATCCTTGGCGGAATTAAACTTTCACATTGGCCCGTCACCACAAAACAAAACCATTACATTGATGACCCGGACAATGAATCGCTTCGCAACTTCGTTCGCCATAATGCTTGGCGCTATTAAAACACGTTCTTCTCTCTCCATAACGCTTGGTGTCATCGAAAGTCGGCAGACTCACTAGACGCAACAGCATTAACTCTCATACACTCGCCACAACGTTTGGCGCTATATAAGTCGTTCGTCCTGCCTCAGAATCAATGATGAGGGAGTATTATGGTGGTGTCTTAATAAACCAGTGGCAGCCACTAAACACAGGTGAACACTTTTGTCTAGAGGATATGCAATATGTCTGCAAATCATAAGGTCCCGAGTTCGATCCTTGGCGGAATCCAATTTCCACATTGGCGCCATACCACAAAACAAAACCATCACACCATTATTAGATCGTATTTTGGCGAGAAGTAATGAATTAATAAATATTTTGCTAGTTCCCCCTGGTACATTACAAACAACTGTGCAAATCTGCCTTGTCCCGCCGAAATTGTAAGCATAACGCAATCGTGAAGGATTTTGTTTTGTCAATGCGTCAGTAGTGGGATATTGCGAGTAACAATCGTTGTCATTTCTGCAGTATCGTACAGAAGTTCACGATTCATTTCGATGTACATTAAATCAGATCTGGCGAATTTATACCGAAACGACTGAATGGTAAATTTGCAATGACAACGCAAAGTTCATCGATAACAATCAATACTTCATTAAACATGAAGTGTCGCTGAATGTAATCATTAGATCGTTTCACTGTGTGCGAATTTGATGCTATATATTTTCAGTCATTGAATCTTTGTGCTTTTCCCACAGCGTGTCTGCTGGTCCCATGAAACATGTTGTGAATAATAAAGGAATTTGTGTGTTGACATCTTAATAAGCCAGTAACAACCACTTGGCATGAGCAATCGCTTTTGTCGAATGGATTAAGTTACTGTACTTCAAACACAAGCATCGCAGGTTCGATCCTTGGCGGAGTTCAACCTCCATATTGGCTCAATTCCAGCCAACATCAATTCAATTCCAGCCATAAATGCTGCTTCAGCAAGCATATCGTCCCAGTGATTGTCATCTTCATGGTGTATATGAAGACATCACAATGCATGTATATATTTATTTTAAATTAAAATAAATATTTCAACATTTTGCACGTGCTGCATTGTGATACAAAAAGAAATGAAGAATAAAATGTCAAAATGACGTGATGCTTCACGTGAATCATTTAATGCATGTGTGGATGAAATTTCGATGAGGCGGATGTAGCGCCATCTGTTGTACAATGTTTGAAATAATAAAGATTAATTATTTATGGATATAGTTCATACAAAAATAATAAAATAGCTATTAAAAATGGGAAGGGGGGGATAGGAGAGTGAAAATATCGGATTATAGGTATTATTTTTATGCCAAATAAAAAAAAACGTCAACAAATATAAAAAAAGGTACTTTTCCTTACAACCGTGAGCAGCGAGATATAGCCAAATAATGTAGAATTCTGCCAAAATTGACTGTTTTGTCATTCGCTTTGTTTGGCGATTTGATTCACCTTGGCGGCATTTCTGCCCGGTTAAGGAAAGAGTACAAAAAAAAAATTCTGGATAGGGCATCCAAATTACCTAGCGTTATGAAATATACTTTACAACCTATTCTTATACCAACCAAAGATACACATTAAAAATTCATGAAGAGGGTTTCAAAGGAGTACGAACACAAACACCATGACACGAGATTTTCATAAAGAATTGGATGTCGAGTTTTGTGTGGTTGTGATTTATTTTAACCAACCCGTTTTATTATAAAAAAAAATTTATAATACAATAATTATATTAGTATTAAATAAGGATGATAAATATTTTCAGAGAGGTTATTACTTAACCAATATCAAAGAGTCACAAATACCAGTGAACAATGCTTTTCAAAGAAAAGTGGGATTCAAATCCTTGATGCGATCTTACTGATTGGTATTTCGATTACAGGTCTTGGATCAAGATAGAAAGTAACAATCGATACGATCTGTCCAATGGAAACTTTCAAACAAGAATTCAATAATGCATGGGGAAAATCCCTTATACATTGATGCACATTTCTGGACCAGACCACCCCCAGAGAGTTGTGACGTCACACGTATATTTCCGAACTCTCTCTATCCCATCACAAGATAATGACCATCGCTTGTCTCATTGTGAGAAAACAAGATTTCTTTCACACTCAAGTTTTCACAGAAAAATATTTATTTGTTTTTTTTAAAACAATTTTCTGCAGATATTTAGTACTCCAAACAAATTTATATGTAATATTCTTAAATGCTTATAAACTACGAATGACGAATATTTTACGAGCTTTTATTACGTCAGTCGGGTCGGTCTAATGCCACTTGGTCATACCAAGCCGAATGAGAGTAGCTCTTTCGAATGAAGGCAGAAGTGTGCGCCTTTCGTTGTGAACGAGCACTGTTAAGGGGAAAGTACGACTTTGCTAGAACACACACGACACAACCCTTTTGAGGGGGACTCATTCATCCGTCCGCAAGCCAGAATTAAGATCCAAATCAGAGATCGACTCAGTACCCCTAGTGGTATCATTTTTGATGGAAACTTGGAGGACTTTACAGTCAACGTGCCCCGATTACCAAGAGCCAACAAGGCGGTCTTTGGCCGAGACGAGGACAGAACTCGCCACCTTTCGGTGACGAAACTGACGCTCTACCAACTAGGCTACAGCTGCCCTGTTATTACGGAAGAAGTATCAAAAAGTCACAAATACTAGTGATGAAGGCTTTTCAAAAAAGGTTGTGATTTAAATCCTTACTTGCGATATTTTGATTACAGATGTTGGTATAGTATAGTGTGTTTTATTGGCACAAGGTCCAATTTAGGGCAAGTTGCACCATCCCTAAGGATTTTTAAATAATTCCATTTTAAAATGTGTCAATGAAAGAAGGATGTATTGTAAAAATGTCAAAAGTTGAGAAGATCTTTGATTTAAAACATTCGGCACAAGAATAAAAATAAATCTCCAATGTTAAATGCTATGAAAAAATATCAATGGCTGTCAACTCACTCAAAAAGTTTTGAGTGAGGTTTCTCACTCACTAGGTCTCTCAAATTTCAAATAGGTTAATGAAAGTGAGTTAAATGATCTGAAGTAAAATTAGGACATTCGGTAAGAATATGTGTTATAGAATTGCGAACGTAATAATCGATACGATCTGTCCAAAGGAAGCTTTCAAACAAGAATTCAATCATGCGTAGGGAAAATCCCTTACACACTGATGCAGGTTCCCGAAACAGACCTACGAATAGTTGTGGCGGGTGGCAGAACCTATTGATCACGTACGTGCAAAGGGTCACCTTTCACAAAGACTTAGGTCCAAACTCTACCGGTCGGTAAACTGGACAAATATCAAAACACCCCAGATAACCACAAAAGGGGTCGAGGTTGAAGCGGGTATTCCAAAGAGGGGCTCAAGAGAGGAATTCGTGGCCCACCTGAAGATTCTCCGATCGTTGGAACAGGGCTTTATAGCAAGGTAATGACAATTGCTGGAAGCAATTGCGAGATTTGTCTCATTGTACTCAAACAAGATCTTTTTTGCACTCAAGTATCCGCAGAAAAATATGCATTTGTTTTTTAAGGTACTCAACTACTTTCTATTAAAAAATTGGATTTTTTAAAAGCAATTTAAAGCAATGGTTCTTGCATGCATTGTTAAATATAAAACAAAATACTATAAATACAACAAAGTTATTTGAAAATGCAAGTGTTAAAGGAAAATTTGTCATAAATTTTTATGAAATTTAACCAAAATGGTAAACACTCTATTCAAAATTGCAATGCAGCAATCCTATTTTTCTTTATACACAAGTGATAGAATATAATGATGAATGGAATGAACCAACATCTGAGAAAAAATTTATGATGCAAAGAAGTGATGGGTAAAAATATACGCATATATGCATTTTTTTCCATGAATTCTCAATTTTTCTAAAAACACTTATAAATGAAAAAAGTATTGCACCAACACTAAAACTTTTGGTTGATTTCATTGCCCATATCATTTAAAACACACGCTGAAATTTTTACGTAAATACTTTAATTACTTTTTTAGATATCATGGTAACGGTGGAGACTTTTCACGAAAATTAAAGTTTCGAGCAAATTGAAAGTAAAGAGAAAATTTGGGTTGAAAAAATATGTGATAATGATAGGTCAGGCCTTTCTTTGCTTACCTAAACTGTTTTGGATAGAGGGGAGTCTGAGCTACAAGAAATAACAATATTTAAAAAAAATTTCAGTGTCTTCAATAACCAGTGTTTTCAACATAGTCGGATACCTTTAACAAGTTTCTGCAGATATTCAATTCTCCAAACACATTTCATTAGTGATATCCTTAAATGGATATAAAGACTAAAAATACTATTTTTTCAGGGTTGAAACGATTTGATATTCGCATAGTTAAATTTTCTGTACGTAGTTAAGCGGTGGTCCCGAAAACTTCAGACGAGAACTTCAGGAAGAGAAACTTCAGACGAGCCAAGGGTTCCCCTCCTGTGGTTTTCTGCGGTCCTTTGATGTCTGCCCTTTTTACCTTTTCAATTTTCGGTAGCATCGACAGACATCAAAGGAGCCCAGAAAACCACTAGGGGGTGCAACTTGCGAAGGGGGAACGCGTGTTCTCCTGCTGGACGGACAGATCGTTTGAATTCGGTTTTTGAATGAGAAGTCCGTTGCTCTGAATGATTCGCCAGTTTCTTAAAAAGGGACTTATGGCTTGTTTTCAAGCTCTTTTTAAATTTAAATGGAATTTGAAATAAACTACCAATGATAAATGATAGTCTTCATGGATTTTTAAAAACATCTTGTATGATGCGCATAAATTCATGAAATCGTAAATATTTTTTAGGATGCATAACCGAAAATCTAGATGCTGGCATCACGCATACATCACAACTTCTGTATACATATCATTATAATTATGGTCGGAAATGTGTTAAAGAAAATAATGCTTCATTTATTAAAATTTTGGGGATTTCAGAATTTAAAGGGAACAAAAATTATAATGTTCCCATAAAAAGTACTTAATCATTCTCTTTGCTGTAAATTGATTTTCTTTAGAGTATTTTTTTTTTGTTATTGTTACCAATGGCACTTTACAAGCCCGCCAACCAACATGTCAGCGATTTAAGCCTAAATGAGAATCCCTTGCTTTTCAGTTGCGCCAACTAGGGCGATTTAGCACCTTCATGCTTCACATTCGTTTGCAAGACCCCTTTTTACAGGGGGAGCACATTCGCCCCACTCACAGATAAAACACAGAATAACAACCACGCCCGAACCGGGACGTCCATATCACGGGGAAGACACGCTACCCTTGTGCCAGAATTCCGGCGGAGTGTTTTTAATTTCAATAAAGTTAAATAAATTAACAAAATCTTCCACTCTCCCCGCCTCCTCCTCCTACTAAGTTTTCTAGAAGTACAAAAAAAGGAATTCCGACTATTAGACTTGAAAATATAATGACTTTTTGAGAGGACTTTTTTACATAAATTTGTAAAAAAGTCATTTCAAGAAAATACCAGTAATGTTTACTGAATCTCAATCAATTTAAACTAAAGATTAAAAAAACAAACAAAAACAAAACAAAACAAAAAAACTGAATCGAAATTTCTGAAAGTAATGAAAATAAATTGCTGAAAAAGAGTTACAGACAACTTTTCGATTGCCAGTCATGTATATACTAGATTGTAATGTCTGCACATTATTTTTTATTGAAATTGCGTTTTAATTTTTATAGAAAGTTTTAGTAAAAATACATATAAACTACATTAATAAATCACAAAATTCCATTAATTATAAAATATTTATTATCAAAACAAATACCTTTAAATTACATTCTTATCTATTAAAATAATTTCTGCATTTTTAAAAAATTTCTATTGTAAAATATTTAATCATGTTTCATAGAAAACGTTTAAAAAAAGAGGTTTTGTGTAGCGCATAGCTAAATGCCGTGTTTGTGTCTCGTAATACAATATACTTTTAGGAATTCAAAAAAATAACTGTAAAATTAATAAATTATTTCGCTAATATAAATATTATAATTATAAAAGTTTTAAAGATCACAATTTATAAAACTCACGTCTTAACTTTGTTTATTTTTTCTGTTAACAAGATAATCTAACTGAAAGTAATCCCCACGAATCTCAGCTACATGATTTTCAAGAAAAAAAAAAATTTTTTTTTTGCAAGATTTTTTTCCCGATTTAAACATACTTTTATAGCAGAATTCATAAAAATGACACTGTCTATGATTTATCATTTTCCTTAAGAATCTAAAAATCTGTCTGAGCTTTTAAGATACACTTATATGATTCGCATCTCATTTAAAATTATCCTAATTTAATATATAAATTAAATGATATAAGTATTTCCTAGATTTGGTTCTTGTATTGTATTATGAAAACTTTAAAAAAAGTGATGAGTTAAATTCGTTTGTATTGTCTATACTGTTTGTTTTTAGTATACGGATTGCTAAAAATTGAAAGATTTCAAACAAAAACTATAAATCAGTCAATAATTTAATTTAATTTGTCTTAAAAATAAGAAAATAAAAAAAGAATATCATTTAAAATATTCCTATCACTGAAATACATGGTTTTGCCCATGTCAATAAAAAAAATTATAATAAAAAATGTTTTTATTTTATTATTTTTTTACTACAAAAAGCTAAAAATATTTTTTATACCTCAAGCACAAAATAAATCCTTCCTGATGACTATCATAAAAAGCACAAAAATATCGAGTTATTATTATTATTTTTTACTAGCAAAGGTTTTATCTGGTCGGCTGAACGTTTTACAATGAGTTCAGTTCTTCTGAGTTCCGACAGAATGAGTTGAAGAAATGGCGAATCAATGATTGATAAACAATTACTGTCAAAAGACTTGGAGTCCCACAGAGGACATCTAATGAAAACCTGAAATCGCATCTGACCAATGATTTATGTAAAGGCGCTTTTGTTGTAATAAAATTTACGCGTTCTATCATATTTGGTTTCCCTTGTAAATTTAAGGTATCCGATTACATTCAAAGGAAAAAGTTTAAAAAACAGGAATTTTTAAAAACTATAACTGTGCTTTTTAGATGTATTGTCAATTATAATACAAAATACTATGAATACAACAAAACCATTTGTAAATATACTATACTTTGAGAAATGGGGAAATTTGAAGCAAATTCTGAGGAAATTTAGCCAAAACGGTTCACACTCTACACAAAATGGTAATGCAACAAACCTATTTTTCTTTGTACACAAGTTACAGAGCATAATGATGAATGAAATGAACCAAAATATAAGAAACTTTTTGAGATGTAAAAAAATTATGGGTATAAACATACGTATGTATGCCTTTTTTTCCACAAAGTTGCAACTTAATTTTTCTAAAAATCCCGATAAATGAAAAAGAATGTCCCCCACCATAAGACTTTTGGTTCATTTCATTGCCCGTATTATTTCAAATATACGCCGCAATTTTTATGCAAATACCTCTATTAGTTATTGAGATATCATGTTAACGGTGGAGAATTTTTATGAAAATTTAAGTTTTGATAAAACTGAATTTAATGACAAATTTAAGTTGGGAAAAATATGTTCCCCTGGATGATGGGCCAGACCTATTATTTGTGCAAATGAAATGTTTTGAAATGCTATATTCTAAACTTATAGCCGATAAAAAGGTCTTAAAATATTTCATAACGAAAATTTATAATGTAATGATGACAATTTCGTAATGATTTCATAAAATTATAATGTAAAGATAAGATAATTTTGTATAGATTAAAAAAATTGTATACCTGAAACATAATTAATGAATAAAACATCAAATTTTCAGAATATTTTTTACTAAGAATTGCTCTTCTTAAAAAAAAAAAAAAAAAAAAAAAAAGAACAATAGAGACAGACAGAAGGGGAAAAAATTCCACCCCAAAATTGTTTATCTTCTAAACATGAAATTAGTAATACTATACACTACTGCTTTTAAAAAAAGTAAAAATAATCAACTTTGTTTGTTTCCAAACCAATGCTTTAACTATTATAGATTCTAGAATGTAACTGTTACCAATTTAATTATTATAGGTAAGGCTATTTCATTCTGAGAATAAGTTATTGATTGGGGACATTTGAAAAAAATAGAGAGATTTAGTGCAAAGATTGCAAAGTTTTCTCAAGTATTAAGTGTACGAATATATATTTTTATTTAATATATAAATTTAAATATGACAACACTTTTGATCGCACAAGCTTTGTGTGTCTGTAATTTTTAGATTCTTATATATACAAATATTTCTGCTTTAAATTATTGCTTACACATATGATTGTTTTGGAGTAAAACTGAAATTACTTTTTAAATTAAATGAATTTCAGTTGTGGAGAATCGATGTCGTCTTAAATAATCTAGAAAAAAAAATCTGAAATCTTTTTTGAATCAATTTCCTTGAAAAGTCAATTTTTTTTAATGACAATAAAGATTTAAAATGTGAACTCAGTTGAAAAGTATTATTTCAAAAGAAATTTCAACTGGATACTTTCCCTTCTGTTTTTCAAAATGTGTTAAACATGAAACAGCGCAGCATTCAAAACGCCTGCTGATTGAAATCGGCGCATGAATAAAAGGTTGTTCAGCAGATGATTTCAATAATCAGCAGATGAACTTGGGACGTCCGTCCTTTCTCTGAATCCACACGATACTTTACCACTTTTTATGACTCGACTTCTTCGGAAAAAAGCACTATCTACAATCTGAAAAAAAGGATCAAAATCTTTTGCTTAAATAGGCAATTATTACACACATGTGGAGACTTGAATGTATTTTTTCCTCACCCATCTTTCTGGTAGTCGCAATTTTATTTTGTTTTCGGTTTTCTACTTTTTTTCAAATAAAAAAGAATTGCAACCAGAATAATTTCATTTTATTGTTCGCCAAATTTTGAAATGACAGTTTTTTAAGAATCTCTTTTGAAAACGCTGGAGGATATGCTCGAACTGACGAAATAACTAACAAACTGACTAACTCCACGAGAACTAACGAAATATGCATGTTTCAAGTTCTAAGTGTTCGAAATTTCCATTCTACAGATTGTAAGTGAAAAAGATTTCCGATGCAACACCACAACCTCAGGATGTGTTGCATAGGAAATCTTTTTCATTCTTTTGACTTGCTTTATTCAATTTTCTTTGGTTTCTTCTCTAACTAGAAAAATGTGGGTCAGCTAATTAGCAAGCCTATGCTCCCCTGATTGTGCTTTTTCGGTTACTTGTTCTTCTGCATTCATATCCTTGACATTTTTCTAAAATCCATCCTCATCTTAGGCAGTTTTTATAATATCTGATGGCGAAGTTGAAGTTGTCATTCCAACTCTTGGCTCAATCCCAAACAGAGCTTTGTATTGGGATTGTTTAATTCCTAAATAAAGAACTCTGTTTTTCAGGAATTTGGCAAAACGAAGACCATTGTACCCCTTCGTAGCTTTATTATCCTTCATCCATGAAGTCAATATATTTTCTACGTCTTGTTTGGCCCTTTAAACAACAACTCTGCGAGGTTTACCATGAACAATCTTTAATTCTGGACAATCCGTGCATAACTGCTGTGTAACTGAATTTACAAACTCTTTTCCGATATCAGATTGCAATATACAAGGAGCCCCAAATATCAAAATGATATCAAGTACTTGCAATGTAACCTTTCTGCTCTTTTGCTCTAAAGTAGTCGAAGCAACACAAATTTTGTTTTATGGTCCTGTTAAATCATGAAAAATGAGCTGTGAAGGCGATCTATATTCTCTCTATATAGACTTGTTCCAAAGGTACGGTAAAAAGTACTGTAAAAGGTACTGTAAAATATTGCAGAAACAAAAAGTGACATGTTATTATTAAGTGTTCACCTATTTTCCGTTTTCATTTCAGAATCTATTTTCCTTTTTCGAAGGGGAACCTACTATCATCAGTTTAATTAACAATAAAACTTCAGGTCCGGATGAAATTTCAGCAGGAATTATAAAAGAAGCATTTAAGTGTAATAGCAAAATTTTTGTTGATCATTATAAAAGATAGGACATTTCCTTGCAAAATGGAAAGTAGCAAAAGTTTTTTTATTTAATAAGTCAAACAAACAAGATAAGGTCCAGAAACCTTATGGCTTATTTGTCTTTTTTAATTTCATTGGAAAAATATTTGATGATGATGATGATGTCGTGTCCGTGGTTCCACGAAAATGGGGTGCAGTAGATTCTTGGGGTAAAGACGCCTGAGCACCCAGAAGACAAAAGTCTGACTTCTAGCTCATATGATGACATTCGCTTGCACAACTCCTTTTTACAAGGGGGCCCATTCACACTACTCACAGAAAGAACATAGAATAACAACCATGCCAGATCTGGGAAGCCCAGATCACGAGGAAGACGCACTACCCCGAAGCCAGGATGCTGGAAAAATATTTGATAAATCGATTACACAAAGAATGGTCTATCATTTATAAAAAATAATTATCTTTATCAAAATCAATATGAATTTATTCCTTGGAAAAGTGCTACTGAAGCAATTATTCACATTGAAAATTGGATTGCTGTGAAATAATTTAAAACGCAGTGTTATAATTTCTTTAGATGTGAAAAGTGCTTTTAATCAAGTTTGGTGCTATTAGTGCTGCACAATTTAAGAAATATGAATTTTTAATATGGTTTCAAGTTCCCTCAATGACAGAAAAATCTTTTTAATTTGAGACAATTAACTTTTTAATAAAGAATATTCAACGATACCATCAGAGCTCTAATTTTAGACTTCTGTATTGGCTTCTAGTAGCTAATTAGCATGGAAAAATAATTTTGAAGATACTAAACTAATTGTGTACACAGATGATTTTTATCTGTTCGTAGCTGCAACTGGCAAGGATAAAATTCAAGATTTTTTAACTAAGACATTGGAAAAATTAGATTGTTGGAATAATGACTGTAAGGATAGTTTTGAACTTGAAAAAAACGTAGCTGATTCCTTTTGGAAGAAAAGGGTATATAAACACCCTCCGTATTGTTCTTATACAAAACAGTCCTGGAATGAATTTTAGTTCATGCAGTTGCAGCTTGGTGAAAGGACACTAATAGATAAAGGCAAAATATCAATACCGAGCAGCGTAAATCACTGTTAGCGATAACGGGGACTTTTTGTCCAAACTCTACTATTGCTATACAAATAAACAGTGGATCTGAACCAGTCGATCTGAAACGCAACATAAAGACATTCAATATTTTTTGAAAAACAACTAAGGGCTTTAAAATGATTAGTCATGAAAATATATGGGCTCACCCCAGTAAGAGATGCATTGGGAGGATTCGCATTCCATCGATATAGATGATTCGAAAATGAATGAACAAGCTGGTGCGTCTTAGAGGGCGAAGATAAAATTGAATAGTTCAGTATAGGCTTTAAAATTATTGTTCAATTTTTCAAGCAGAAATTTTTGCAATATGGCAAGCTTTAAATTGGTAAACAGCATAATAAACCTATTTGCTTTATCATTAATTCAAGGCAGCCTTAGTGTATTAAAGGTTCTTCAGAAATTCGATCCAAAAAATAATTTAGTAGACAAGATGGATGGATGTTAGATGGTAATATTTCATTACACTTTGTTAAAACTCACATGACATGAAATGTAATGAATTAGCTATGTCTCTCAACGCTGATTCATTTAAATCTGTAATAGACAATCAATCACCTTGGAGAATCTGAAAGGACAATCAAAACTCATCGTCGTCGAATTCTCATCAATGAAAGGCAATCAAGATGGGGAAAATAATGAAAAGGGTGGCTTTACTTTCAGTATCTTTTTTTCTGGTAAAAAGAAATAGATATACTGACAATAAATGTTTAGCCTAATTAAATGCAAACCATGGACTTTGCCCACTGAGTTGGACCCAGAGATAGGCGCTCCTCTACTAAGCAGGAGACGAGATACTCAGATTTATTTTATTGTTTTCGTTTCCTCCTATAAAGCGAGATTATGATGCAAAGTTGCAATATTTTAATGCTTATGAAATTAGTTTGCATATTTGTTGAGTTTCACAATAAGCTGTTTTAAAAAACTATTACCCACTACTTTTTATTGAGCTACAGACACCCGCATTACCTTAAAAGATTCGGTTTGAGAAATTTTAGTTGTAGATATGGTAATAATTAATGTGACATTGCCTTGTTATTCATGATTTGAGAAAATTTATGAAACCTTTACTAAATATTTACCAAATTCTATCAAATATTATATGGACTTTAGAAGTTCAGATTATCTTGGATTTCCTATATCATAATGAAAGCAGGACCTTACAAACTGAACAATAATTTATCCTAGTTTGTCAAACATTGTTAAAAGTGGATAGTAAGTATAAGAAGAAAAAATGCGCTCTATCTGGCCATTCGTTTCTGATCATGGACTCTACCTTAAACTGTGACCACATTGGTCACACTCGCTCAACGTACAGGTATCTTTTATTAGGAGATCGAGCTCCGTTTTACTCTAATTTCCAAGTTATTCTTCATATTTTAATTGAATATCCTAATTTCAATCTTTATCGTTTACATTTTTTAATTGCTCATTACACGATATGCGAAAGTTATTAGTTAAAAAATATTTTTAAGTTTTTAAAAGGCTTTTACCACTTTATATAGACCTTTATTAATTATTGCCAAACACATCGTGGCAATGTTCTACAGTTTTATCTTTGCTCTTTATGCATCGTTGGTTCTGTTACATACTTTTCGAACTTTTTATACGCTTTTAGCTTTTTTTGACCATATGTATGGCGCAGAATTTTTGACTCTTGTGCCATTAAACAATCCAATCCTACTTAGACTGAGTCACTGTATAGATTTGCTTTCCTGTTTATTTATTTTTATTCAGTATTTTTTAAATTTATATATTTTTTAAATTCTTTCACTTATTATTTTTTATTTTCAAAGTTTGCATTGCCTGTTTTCGGTGAATGTTATTATTTACAAACTATGCGTCAGTGATACTGTTTCTGTGGAATATTATGTAGGCTCTTCCGCCTGAGATATTTAGATCTTCCCCACTTTTTCTTTTCATGCCTGTTCCTTTTTTTTCTTTGATTGTTTTTAACTCTTAGTACACAAGCTCATGAAATATTATTTTTTGAATAGTTAGTCTTTCAATAGATATTTAAATTCTATTTCTTTATTTTAATTAAGAACTTTTTACCTGTGTAAAAAACTTAGTGTGTGCCGAAAAAGGGCTTAGTGTGTGTGACGATTAGATATGTGCCAAAAGTGGCGTTTAAAGCTGTAGCTAAAGCTATTTAAAAGCCACTTTTGACACACACCAAATCGTCATCAGAATACCTCTACGGAAACTCTTCAGTAACGGAGAGATGCATCTTTGTTTCTTCAATCCTACATCAAACGAGCATTAACCATAAGCTGGGAGGTCTTATAAAGGTTGTTTGTCAGAGCAATTGACCTGTAGTTCAGATGCTTGGATCGTTCTCTGGAAGGTTTTTAATAATGGGAATCACAATAGCTTCTCGCCACTGTAAAGGTTACTTTTGCTCATTCCACATTTTGTCAAGCAATAGCAACAGGTTGGAAAAGGAAATTCAAATGGTGGGGCATATTAAAAGCAACCCCATATGGCCTGGAACTGGTATCATGGACTTGAGAAATGCCGTTTCAAGTTCAACCATCTTATACTCAGTTATATGAATAGGTGCTTTTGACATTAAAATGCTGGGGCAACCGTTCTGTGGGACCTTGAATCGTCAAAAATTCAGGAATATAAGAATCTATTGTGGACGCTTGTGTGAATGCTTGGCCAAGAGTATTGGTTAAGTCTGATGAGAAATCTGTCACAATCACAAAGTCCACCATGTAGAGAGTAATACCACTTGGGGTACTGACTCAGAGACAATCATTCTCTGATCCTTTCTAAATTATAATCTGTGGGTGAGTGAATGAAATGTATGAATGAAGCCCGCCTCGTAAAAAAGTGACGCTTGTGTAGCTAACTCGTACTCTTGGTCCTAGATGGCGCTACTGAAAAAATAAAAGATGCAAAATTAGAATTAAATCACAATGGCTGTTTAGTCAATGGGCCAATGACAAGTGCCATTAGGAACAACAACATTTCCTTTCTTTCATTTAAAACAGGAAGGGATGATTCACAATAATTCTCATAATCAGCTTTTACCTTTCTCCACAAAGTCCTGCTAGAAGTATAGGATGTTAATGAAGAAACAAATGTTACCCATGAATCCCTCTGACTACGAAGGCAAATGCGACAAGCTAGTGCTTTGGTTTTTTGAAAGCAACACGATTTTCTATTGTCAGGTGACTTCTATATTTGTTACATAAATGTTTATGCTTATGAATGTAACGGCAAGCTTCATTGTACAGCGGTCTTCGAAATTTTTATAGACAAGTGGATTATTGTGGTATGGTGTTATTAGCAGTGTTCATTACAGTATCAACAACACGTTGTTCTGCTTTCGAGATGTCTGATATATTGACCAGTAGCTGTTACCCGCGACTCTGTTCACATGGAAATGTTGATGCATATGTACGAAAAACTAGCAAATAATGACAAATCAAAAAAATTAAACCTAATCTAAAAAAGATGCATTTAAAAGTATAAACATATACGAAAAACAAGTAACACAAATACAATTTAATAATAAAAAAATACACAACTAACGTAGAAACAATTTATTTACATTGTATACTCAAAATAAAGCAAAACAGCCAATCAAGTCCGGTCCAATCCATTTTATTTATGGAACGAGTTGGAGATAGCAACAACAGTATTATACACATCATTTTTAAACTTTTAATTTAGATGAAAACACAGTTGTCATCACGCACAAACACTGTTGATATCACAACAATCACTCACGAACTTTCAACGTTAGTTGGCGTAACGCACATGTCTGACTTTCCTACGCCAGTTGCGTTAATGAAATGCAGATTAAGATTTTTTTATTTCCTTTATTCTGTTTTCTTTTCATTGAAAAGTACTTCAGAATGAATCCGAAAGATCGATTCATTAACAACATTTGATTTTAAAGATATCAAACAGTAAGAAAATAAATAGAATCGTTTTAAATAATCGGCCGAAATTGTGCTAAGCCTAACCTGATTGAGTAACAAACATCCATCCATTCATCTAAATCTTCCCATTTATAATATTAGCATAGATAACCTGAGTGGAGTGATATCTACTAATTGCCCCAAATTTTCCAGTCAGCCGGTTGGTATATGAAAATCGGAAGACAATAAATCGTACCGCCACTATCAGCAATGAAGATAATAATAAGAAAGTAATTGCTATTACATAAATTGTTGTTAATATCAAAGGTTAGCAACGGCAGAAGCTCAGGAGATAATAGGGTCAAGTGACTGTGAAAGGAACATGTGAGTTTGTTGAAGTACCTCAGCTCCTCATTATTGAGTAGGTTGAGACAGAGATAAACTCTTCAGTCTGCAATTTGCTACCCAAACCCCACAAAGTACTCGGTACTTTGAAATCACCCTGCAGGAAAAAATGTAAAGAAAACTGGTCTTTTTGCTGTCAGATAACATCTTAAGGCCGTAAGTAAATGCAGCAGCAGCCGCAAGTAAATGTAGAGTGAAAATTGAGAGGTGTATTCGCATAGAGATTTGAAGTAAAATACAGACACCTATAGAACTGAGAGATCCTGTGTCTGCATCCTTTTGATATTTCATCACGGGGAATAAAACCTTCCCCTCAAGTTATAATGCCTTTAGAATAATTTAAAGATCAGTGTGGACTAATAGTAATGGGAATATTATCCAGATCTTGCAATTTTATTATTTGTTAGGCTTACGTTTTTGAATTTATTTCAACAAGCAAGTCACCTAAACGCATTTTATAGATTGAAGTAACGTCACCTATTGTTGAGGTAAAAGAATTCTGCAAGAAAAAAAGATGATACAGAATTCAAAGCTTTTTATTTTTATTTTCATTCATCATATTTGATCGCAAAGAAAGAAACATGATACGAATTATTTGTTATAAACTTTTGTGTGTGGTTCACTTCCTCTTCTTGTATACAGCGGACCACCATGCCACCACTGAACGTAGCAGTATCGACAGTGTTTTGGTCGACTGCTGAATAAGTATGGTCCAACCTTACATGGACCGAACAGTCAAACTAACATTCCTTTCAGAGTAGTAAGTAGCTGTCTTTCTCCCCATCTTTTCACTCTCAAACAGTTGGAATGAAACTATCCATCTTTCACATCATATCCTTCAGGGTTTTGAGATGACCTGGTACCATCAGTACTATACTTTGATAATTATTGACAATCTTCAGGTTTTTCCTTCACTCTGAGGCCTCCATACATTCCATTAAATAGTGGTAAACCATTCCCATTTCTCCACAAATGCTTTTATTTTCCTACGTTCTTCCAAATTAGTGTGTGGTCCACTAAATAGAGAACCGATTTTTCCCCCGTTTGATACGAAAAATAGATTCAAGCCCAGTGGTCCCACTTACCCCGAAATTCTGCACGGGAAGGTAAACACCGGCTCTGACCATTTTCAGTTTCGGTGCTTTCCTTAGTGATAGTCGGAACCTTTACGCTCAGAGTTATCCTGCGGGACTGTAAGTCATGTCACTGACCTTCGACCCGTCTCTAAGGCACATGGATGAACCTCGAAAGATTGAATGACAGGACCACTGCTACAGCAACACTGGCGGGAACTAGGGTTGAGTCCTAAGGGCATTCACTTGCCACGGTACAAACATCCCCTTTGGGAGCTCGTCCGACCATGCTCGGGAACAGTCACCAACTTTAACATCAAGCCCATTCGCTTGATACCTAACAGACTAACTATCTACCAGCCGATTGATACACCAGGGACCACAGTGCATACACATCAAATGGGCCACAACGCACGACCAACATGTGGGGTTCCTGCCTGACTATGAGATGTAGAAAGCAAACACAGCTTTTCATCGAAATCTCCCTCGCTTGCGTTTGAAGGATGGAAAGAAGACAGCAGAAAGTAGCAGACTAAAAGAAGTAATTTGGGAAGCCGTATTACTGACTTTCTGTCCTACCTGAAGGAATGACACTGAAAAAATATTGAATAATACTGAAAAAATACTGACCGCCGCTACAACAACCCTGGTGGGAACTATGGTTGAATCCTAAGGGTCATCAATGACCACGATACAACCCTCCCCGTAGGAAAGTACGTCCTGACATTGATGGAAGGAGTCAGATCCTTCACCATCAGTGTACCCACTGGGTTGGCGAGATCCAATCACCTTGCCAGAAGAATCTCATTTTCAATTACGAGGTGCTTTCCCCAATGGTTAGAGTAATTTGTTTAGTTTAGTTACATTAACGTCCCGTTTAAAGCAACACAAGGGCTATTTGGGGACTCACCTCATCATTTTGAGCAGGGATCAGAGGAAAAGCCCGGCTCCTGACCTAGCAACCACATCAGTGGGAGGACGTTTGGAGTGACAGATTTAACGTGCAAGAGACCCCGTCACACGGCGGATCTTCGGTCGAATCAAGTCTCGAACCTGAAACCCTCCAGTTCCGAAGCCGAGACCTTACCACCAGGCCACCGCGGCCGTAGAGTAATTTGGAAAGTCAGACATCAGGATACCTCGTGATCTTGAAACTCGTCACATCTAAGGAAGATGTGCCTTTGAAGGAGAAAATCGTTCAATATTTAAGCCTTATGTGAACTACAGATTATTTATTTTAAAAATTTATACAAAATCTTGAAGAGTTATTCTATCATTTTTTATTTATCAAAAAATTTAGTTTCAAGTTTTAATTAAAAAAATATTAAATGATGTAAATAATAGTATTTTATTTTGTTTTAGAAAGTAAAAGTACTTCTGAAAAAATTACAAAATATAAATTTTATACATTCTTTCGATCTCATGAATCGTATTTCGTAAAATATTCTTGCTATACTAAATTTAAAATGATAAAAATTGTTCCAAACTTCCATGAACTAATCCAACAAAGAATTTTAAGTATAACTGTCCTAGTATATTTAATAATTTCATTATTTTAGTTCAATCAGGAAATATGGACGCCAATCAGTTATAAATTCCTCGTCAATGGATTCGCGCGTTTATATAAAATAATGATATTAAAATTTTCAACTATGTTTTTTTGGAAATATGATCGCGAGTCCATAAAATTCTGTAATTCATCAGAACATTATTAATTCAAATTGCAAAAAATATCAGACTATTTTTCTTATTAGAAGTTAATGCCTATTACTAAATATCAGAAATTATCTATTGAGCCTCTACTATCATACATATCAAGCACATTTTTGCCCTAAATAATTCCGAGTTATAAAATTAATAATATAGGCATTTTGAAAATTTATACATATTTTTTCACATTTACTTCTTTTAAAAAAATTATCATGTTTCACATTACTTTAATAGATAGTTCAAGGAACTATTTATGAACTCACAGTGAATTTCCGACTTATTCGAAGTCAGAATGTTATCGTCACAAAACATTATTTTGAAAATTATTCTCTCTCTAGTTTTCTTGCCAATAGATGGCGACATGATATCAAAAAAGTATGAGCTGCATATTTATAATATCTATTATCTCTGCATGGCTTACTATTTATTACCATCTTAATCTTTGGGTAACATTTATTCTATAATTTTCATGCTAAATGCATTACATAAACTAATATTATAGATCAAACTATTCCGCATATATATTAATTTCTACACACAGCTTGTTTTCAAAAAATATTCTCCTAATAGATGGCGCTGTAAGACCAGTATAATGATTTGCTTTGGAGAAAGATTGAATTCCAACAACCGAAAGGATGTTTCTGCGTCTATGTAAGCTCATGACGAATTTCAATCCAAATTTCAATAATTTTTAGAGCCGAATCTTTTAATTATACATGAAATGCATCGACTCATTTAGAGATAATTCAAATCCTTGAAATTTGCGAGTTAAAAAATATACTTAACTGCTGTGTTGGAATGAAGGCTTCCAAGATTTTCCGATCAGTTTTCGCACCGAAAAACATAGTAACGCTTGTCTTTCTTTGGAACTTTATATCTGTTAAGTGCAACCCGGATGCCAAAAGACTGTATGACGATCTCATGAGCAGTTATAATAGACTTATCCGGCCGGTTGTCAACACTAGCGACACCCTCACTGTGAAATTGGGACTAAAACTTTCACAGTTGATTGATGTGGTGAGTTTTAAAATTTTCGTTATTTCATATTTTTTTTTTAAGTAAATGTGACAGTTAAAAGGCTCTTTTTTAACACTGAAATTCATTACTAAAGAAATAAGGACTTTGATGGCTGTTCTTTATAAAAATGCAAACACCGTTTTCTTTTTTAAAATTATGTAATGAACGTTATAAAAAAAATCTTCAAAATTTTGAGATTTTACTTTAAAGTTTTTATAAATATTTCGGAATTTATAAGCCTCTGAATATGTAACAAAAACATCATGCATTTGTTTGATAAATACACATATAAAGAGTTGAAAATGGAATTTCTTAAAACCTGATTTTTTAAGACTTTTCCTCAAATGAACTGTCTTCCACACTTTTTCATTTTCAGAGTTCAGATTTTAACAAGTTTGGTTAGGGAAAGAGACCAAATTTTCTGATTTCCTTTAGATCATTTGTAATCTCTCCTCAGAATCTTCTTTTTGAGACACATGGGAACAATTGTAGCTTCAATTTTTGTGCAATTAAATAGGAAGACATTTAATTTATCACAGAATTAAGTAATTTGCATAAGTTTAAAAAATGGGGCCTTTAAGTTATCTTTTAATAATGAATTTCTCAGGAGCACCTATGATAGATAGAGAGCTTTTTGTCTTTTACTTGAAACATCTTCTCTTCTAATTTCAGTACGCATGGAACGCATTTTATTCAATTAAATTATATGAAATTTCATGCAGGTGAATAAAGAAACAAGTTGCATCTGTTAAATATATTTTTATTCTTTTCGCAATAGTATTAATCTTCAGATGATGTTTATGATATAAAATAGCGTACGTTTTTACATTCATAATTTTTCGAAAGTTTTATAATTTGCGTATGCAAATAAAAATAAGTTTAATGCAAATCTATTCTCGTATATTATACTAAATTTAGAATAATTTGTGGTTAGGAATTTAAAATCTTTCAAATCATAATACTAATTTGATCCTCCATTAAAAACTAATACTTTAAGAAGCGGATATTTTATTAAGAAGCAAATTGTTTGTTTAAAAAATTATATGAAATAATTCCTTCTAATTCCTTCCTATTTCTCTGTCAGATAATGTTTTACTTTCGGAAAAAATCCTTTATTTACAGCAGCGATTTTGACAGTTTTCATGATCTATAAAATCCCAGTTTCCTCAGGCAATCGAATTTTAGAACTAGGACTCTCAATGTAAAAGTTGTTCGTTCTGATGAGATAATAATTTATCCCATTTTGGTTTTCCTTCCATCTTTAGTAACAAGAGACTTATGGGGGAATGAAAATTGTATTTTCACTTCGCTTTTGCTTTGGATGGCTCATCTGCGATTTCGGTCAGGACTTACGTTTGATCTCTCTGGTTGTATTCCTCTCACCATATGATTTATACTCTCCAGATTTTTTTATTAGATACCTCGAAAGCCCCTTTTTGCGAAAGATCATTGATCATGTTCTTGGTGATTCTAAATGATATCCTGTTGCTATTATCCGAAAAATGTTCAGTATCTTTGAGAATGCTCAATAGTTCGTGTGGCATTAATGAATTTTCAACACTTCCAGGGAGACTAGTACTTATTTTCGTAATTTTTTTGGTTAATTAAGGGTTTTTCAGAATTCTCGGTATTGGATCTTTACCGATGATGCCTTTGTGTATAGAACGCCCAACCAGAAGGCACCTCAAACTATGAGATGAGATATTTTCAGTATGGAAACCATGATTCGCTTCCATGATTGCTAAAGTAACTGTGCGAGAGTGCTACTTCTCTACAGATTGCTGCTCTATATCGATTGCTATTTCTATATCGATGAAGAGACATACTTTAAACGGAAGGGGCTGTAGAACTAGCCAGTGATGATCAATCGGGACTCAACCACAATTCTTTTCGGAATGTTTGATCGACGATATTGGCAAATCAACTTACCCAGGAAGCCATGTCAGGACAAGGGTAACATTTTTGAGGGTATCACTCGAGAATAACACTTCCTAATATGACTGATATGTAATTGTTAAAATTGTCTTTAAATTTAAAATCTCTTTATATATAGTTTAATCTCTCTTTGTGCACAAAAACAATTCTTCTAAATACACATACAAATAAAACATAACAGCAAAAATTAAAAGTAAAAGCCGGAAGTAAATTTGGGGGGAAAAAAGAAGTGTCAAAAATATGTGGAGAGGAAATAGAAACAAATACAAGAAATCCATGCAGAAATTTCCTGAAATAACTGCTATTGAGGAAACTGCCATGGACTTTATCTCTATTTATTGTAGTTGTTTGTAATCTCAGGTGGCATAGCATAGCTGTACCACCTACATGAAATCAAAGATCTCTAAAAAGTTCAAAAACAATAGAGGATCTCTTAAAATCTCAGAAATAGTAAAATGTAAACATTTAAGAATATGATTGGGGGGGGGGAAGTCTTGATCTGCCTTGCAACAAGAACATTCAGTAGAGATCCTTCGTCCACGTTGGAAGGTGAGGGATTGGGTGTGTCCAATCAAAAAACGAGAGAGAGGGCCGTTTGCTTCTTTCTAGAGATATCCAGACGGTGATATCAACCGGGACCCTAACCAAAGTACCGAGGGTGAGCAGATGGGACACTCCAAAGAGCAATCCACTCCATCCTTCTGATGGAGGATATTTCAAAACAAGTGAGTGTTGCATTAACATGAAATATGTCTGCGGAGGCTGTCTTAGCTGAGTTATCCGCTATCTCATTACCATTGAAACGAACATTGAGGGGACCCACTGAAAGTGTACCAAGGTGACCTTGGCAATGAGGTACAAGATATTCGGGCTAATCTTATTCCCTATTTTCGTCCAATGTGAAAAGTGCTGTATAGAGGGTTGAGTGGCATTTGCGCTCCACTAGTTAACCCCCCATGTCATTAAAAGATAACATTCACGCTCAGGATTGTCACATTATAATCGTTATCTTTGCATGAAAGATTTGGCGATTTTACAACGAACGCCAAATGGTAATCACAGTTCAGAGTAATAATGATACTCTATGTCCTTGAAAACGAGACGAAGCTTCCGTGGGAAAACGGCTATCAACCCTTAATTGCGTTTTATACTAGAGTTTTAAAGTAATAAAGGAAATGTGAGATATTTCATTTTAAAAATTTATGATAAGGGAACACGATTATAATTTTCTCGCACAGAAGGCATTAATAATTTTGATGTGCGTTATACAAATTCATCTAATAAAGTGAAGTTTAATTTTTATTTTTATGGGGATTTTAATCTCTATATCTCTTACTGTTTAACTTTTTTTAACAAAATGAAAAAAAAAAAAAAAACTTAGAAACTGCTTTAAAGTGAAATTTAAGTGGATATCAGTAATGCTTAGTTCTTTCAATTTGTATTTATGTATTCTTGTATGTATACATCCTCCCTAAGCTTTTACTTCAAATGAGCTAATGTATTTTTTATGTTAAAATTTTTCAAATAAGCTGTTTTTTGCAAAATATTAAGCGCTTTGTCTGAAATAAGATAGGAATCGTATTAATAATTCAGAAAATAAAAACTGATTAATTTTCAGAAAGAAAAAACATTTCTATAAGAAAATGTTGATAATTACTGATATTCCTTCAAATTTGAAATATGTTACCTCATTTTCTAGCTAATTTACCGTCAGACAATTATACACAATCCAATGTACCATCAATCGACATGTAAATGCATCTATAGTTCTTCATTAAAACGTTTAATTCTCAGATTCAGTATCATGATCTAAAGTTTTATTCGCCGGTAATGTAGTAACAAATTTCTGCCTATTTTCTTAAAAGTGCTGTCAACGATTTATTACTCATTTTCAATTTGTCTTAAATCTATATATGAAAGAAAGCTAAAAATAAAATATCTTACTTTACATTTTATTCGTTCTTTTTTCGCCCCTAAATTTTTTTGCCAAAACTATAGATTTATATAGATTGACAAATTAGAATAGTAAATATTTAAATATTAGGCATTAAGATAAAACTAATTTTGCAGCTATGTTAGCATGGTTTCTAAAGTCACTTTTTCTTTTTCTAATAAAACATCAAAAGGTTGCCCTAAGAAATTTTTTTTTAAATATTGCATCTAAACACTTCGAATTACAAAATTTCCTTAAATAAGGTAGGCAATTGTACGAAAATTAATTTATATATATCCATCATAATTTCAAGTATTAATTAGTACCCATTTTCTCTTATTTTTATCTATACGTACAAAATTTCACGTTTCTATCCAGAAAATTTTGAGAGATATGCTTAGTTTTAAATTTCGAAATAATGGTCACAAATGTGTTAATTTCGGAATGCAACTTGTACATTATCCAATCATTATGACTTCAAAAAAATTAAGAATCGCGCATAGCATTGTTTACTTTCATTGTTCGACAGTCACACCAGGTCTTTATAAAGAAAAGAAATTTTTGGTTATGATGACGATTTATTTTGTAAGCAATCGTAATGCTTTTTTCAAGTTTTAGAAAAATACAATGTCGTTTTCAGTTCCAAACATTTTAATGGGCTTTGTGGTATAGCTATTAAAAATTGTAGGAACAAACGAAGAGAAATAGTGAGAATGAAGTGTCATATATGTGATGAAAAAAATTTACATTTGCCTATATTTTTCAGGTTACCTTTTTGTTAGATTAAGGACAGGTGGTCCAGTGCTCAACATTTTAAAATAGACAAGGTTGAGAATACTTCAACTTTAATAAGTGGCATTCATACAGAATGTAAGACCGACATCTAAAATCAAACAAATAGGTCATTTCTAATGCAAAATCAAAACTTTTTTTTTCTTTCTAATAATTGGTGTTTGGTGAGACAAATGTTGCTTTGATAGAAACATTAATTTAAAAAAAAGTAACGTTTGGAAAAATGAAGACAATTCATAGCCATTGGCAGTTTTTTGTTCGTTTTTAGAAGTTCTTGAGTTAGTCTAATTTTCTACAAAAGTAGATTGTATAGTAACTATAGATTCAGTTAATTTTATTGGGATTATAACTGAAATAAATAATGAATTAACTTTGTCTATGAATGTTTGATAAATCTTCATTGATTCATTTAAAAAAACCGGTCCTCGTGTCCCATGAACTCAATCACATATGCCGAAGTATTAAGTAATTCTGCATAGGTATTGGAAGCGTTAATTTGGAACAATTTTTAAACACTTTAATTAATAGAATACTATTCAATTTTTGAAAAATGTAATGAAAATTAACAAATATTATATGTTTTAGCAAAGTAAGAATGTAATTTAAATCGCTTGAAATTAAGCAACAAAACATATCCTTCGAGAGAACATTTTACTGACCATAGTTTAGTATTTATTATAATATAATTTTATTTATAGATAAAACTAAGTTGTTTTTTTGGAGGGGAGGTGGAGGGGGTTAAAGTTCCTCTAAAAAGAGCTTAAATTGGAATTAAAATCATTTCCTGAATGTGGAGAGGTCTATTGTAGTTTTCAAGAACCAGTTATAAACATTATCATCATTTGAAATTAGAAAAGACTAAAACAAAAAAAAGTAGTAATTAATAAAAAAATATTAATTATTACTTTTTTTCTTTTGTCTTTTCTTCTCCAAATAATAGAAAAATCAGGGCTGTGAGTTTTTATATTTTCAGGAACAAACGAATGAAAAAGGAAATGCTACAGTTCATAAAATATCAATCTTGAGTTCAGATTCTATATACTGATACCTAATTTCCCTTATTGAGCTTTAAAAATTTAGTGGTGTAATTTGTGGAATCATTTTCTTTATCTGAATCGATGAAACAATTTTAATAGGCTATTTTTTATTCTATATTAAAGAATAGTATAATAAATAGTAGTAGTATTTCTCAGAAAGTTTATTCCATTTTTAAAGTCAAATAAACTACAAAAAATTACTGTTTTTCCTTTATCAAAATTATTTTACAATCAATTTTCATTAAAAACTATTTAGGGGATTCAAATATGACAAATCTTCCTTAGTTCTGCTATTTTGAAAATACTCCTATTAAATTAAGCAAATTCAAACTGAATTATTTCTTAATTAATATATAGCATTACAAAAGAAAAAAAATCTTAAAAAAATGATAATTGTGTGGAAAGCAATAATCAATCCATTTATTGATCAATTACATTAGATTTTTTTTTGTTAATTTATATAGCTGTATCATTAAAACCTGAATTTGAAGTTAAAACTTACGTCTTTTTGTAGTCTAAAAATTCAATTCCCTATGTATTAGATTTCCTATTCTATCTAAGATATAAGATTTCGTAAGTAAAACTGTTCTCTTTAGACATCTGTTTTCTTTATTTGTAAAGTATTATTATCTATCCGACATCTTAAGACATTTCTCTGATAAAAGCAGTATTGATTATGTAAATAGAATCAAAATAATTTGAAATATTTTTTAAAAGAATATTTCGCAAAAAGGTGAGTTGAAATAAACAAAAGTAGGTTTTTTTTAACTAACTAATGTATTGAAATAAAAAATTAAAGGAATTCTTGAAACCTATTTATTATTTGCTATTATATATATCTATTACAATTTTACTTCTACTAAAATGACAGTAAACATGAGTACTATTGAGATTAACAATTTTTGGCACTTTTATATCTACAACAATTATTATTAATTATTATTATAAAAATCTGACACATCTATAATTTTTAGCGCCTAGTTTTCACACATTATTTCAAATTCATTTCGGTTATATTACAAATATTTGACTAATTAACAATTATTATAGAAGTTTGCTATTTTAAAGTTATGTGTCTCTAGTTTTTAGCGACGTTTTCAAAGTTATTTAATTCTTTTTGACTATATTACAATCAGGATAGATATTAAATGAATTTTTTTTTTAATTTTTTAGTATAAAGTATAACTTTACATTGAAAATATCCAAAGAAGTTTTTCACTGATTTTTTTGAAAATTTCAAACTGATGAAATCCATTTTTAGTGGGATATGAAGCGATATTGATTGCATTTCACCCACAAGAGTTTTTGTTATTTATTTTATTTGCGAAGGTCTTGTAGTCTTAGTTAACTAAATATGTGTACAATTTTAACATAAAAAATGCATTAGCTCATTTCAAGTAAAACCAAAAAGCTTTTGTAAAAATAATAAATCGTTCTTTTTTTAATTATAGTTTTTTTTTAAATTTCTATCTAAAAAAATACAATTTTGCCTGTTTTGAATAAAAAGTTATTTGTTAGTTTTAACAAAGTTTTGTTTTTAAATCAAATGTCACTTTTGGCAAGAAAACACTTTTCAGTGTTTCAACACAATCTGTCTTAGAATCTATCTTTTGAAAATATCAGAGTTAATAGATAAGTACATTTTTTTAAGGTTCTGAATGACAGAATGTGTAAGTGTAGGAATCGAATGTTCCAAATTAAATAATTTCGTTCTTGCCATATTCCTAAATGAAATCAAGCCGAACTTTTACTAGTTTTCAACTAAAATTTTTGGGTTTATTCCTCATACAAATTTTTTTAATGCTTTTCTAATTCAAAGAATTTGATCTTGAAGAAACTGAAGTACCAATTTGAGAATAAGTTCCTCATATTTAAATATTATTTGTTTAATTTATATTTTGTTTAAAAAATCTACAGCTTATTTGAGTGATTTATTAATGACGTACTGAATGCAGAAATAGAAAAGTAATTAATGAATAGAATAAGGTACATTAATCACGAACAGAACCTGGTATAAATCCGAAATTAAATTTAATAATGTAGTGAAAATTTAATTTGCATTGAGCATTTTATTTCTATTTTCAAGCCATTGTTCATTTGATTATAATCATTGCGCCCTCACGATACCTATTACTTCATAATTTTCCAGAATGAGCCGCTAAAACGTAAGATTTTTTTTTTCTTTTCAAATTTAATCTTTACAAAAGTTTTGAAACGGTTACTATGACATCATTTGAAATTGTAGAAACATTTTCTAAATAGTTTTGGAGAAATATTATTCCGAATTAGTATTAGTTGCAATGTATATAAAGTATCTGATATGTCACATTTTTCAAATAGTTTCCTAAGTATTTTCAAGTGCTCATTAAAGTACTCATTCATTCATCTTTGAAATCTTGATGATGTCGTTAGTCTTGATTTCCATCAAATATAGCATATCATGTGAAAGATTTGTACATCATGTTATTTAAATAAGCCATTAAAAAGTTCTTATAAATTTTAACTGAAGTTACTGTTTAAAACTGTTACTACTGTTAGGAGATATTTTTTCTGAACGTTAAAAAAGTAACGACGGAACGTCATGGTAAAACACCAAAATTGATTTCAATTTATTTTCTATAAAAAGGAAATGTTAGAAATTTTTTTCTAAATTTAATTTTGAATTTTTTAGAAAATCTAAAGAGATATTGTCCCGAAAACGGAAATTTTGTCTTTAGAAAGTTAATCTTTTAAATTTTAATGTGACACAACATTTGCCAATAGGCTTTTTCGATTGATTAAGTTTAAATTAAGATTTAATAATTAAAAAATTAACAATTTTGAAAAAGATTCTAACTATTGAATATCTATTGGTGAAGAAGTAATTATTTATGTACCAAATTTTATAAATCTGGGATCAGCTGTTTATATGTAGTTACTTTTTTTGGTGATTTTTGTTTCTCGCGATTTACAAAAAAACGAATTTAGCAGTATGTCTGTAATATAAATATATTACAATTTTTAATTCGGAAACTGTAATTTATTGTACAGCGAAATAAATCAAACACGAAAAATTAAATGAAATTAATTTAAATACAAATAATCAAATTAAAACATGAAATTCCTCTCAAGACTATGCTGCATTTAAAAAAAAGAAAATCGTAACATTCTTACGTCAAAAATCAAATTTTAACAAACAGTCTTTCTTAACAGAAAATCTACCAACGTATTCATGTTACGAATTTTGAGGTAAAGTAGGTAAATAAATAAGTAAAATAAATTCCTTTTTTTATTTTTTGAAGGCGTTTCACGTATTTTAAAATTGTTTAATAGCAACATTTTACGGAAAAAGTTGCTCAGAAATATTTTTATAAGCAAAATTATGTGAGAAAAGTGTTAAGATTTTTTTTTCTCATTTTCCCTATTTCAGCCATTTAACGATAAGGAGTTCATTGATGAGGGCTAAGTGCTTTTACGGTAAGGGGGGGAGTCCACCTAGTAATCTTATCTTATCATAAAGTAATCTATCACTGTCCAAAAGGTCATTAACGAAAGGGTACGGCACCGAAAAAAACACACGAGTGGAATATGCGCTCCACGCCAAATTTTTCTACCAAAGGTAATAAAATTCCAGTAAACCTACAAATTGGGGGTAGGAAATGATAATTGGAGCGCAAATGCCACAATCCCGTATAGAGAGAGGTACGACTGTCCCTTAAAATCCAAACGTCCCCGAAGACAATTTTTAACAATCTAATTTCGAAGAGAATCTCTCTATAAAGCTTGTAGTAGATAATACTTGATATTAATTAGTTTTTTTAAAATATTGATTAATTCATTAAATTTTTCCAGTGATTTCTATTTAATCGCCAAAAGCACTAAATTCGTCGCCAACCTCTGAGGTTACTGACGTAACACCCGATCATAAATAATATAAGAAAATAAATAGGAATTGAATTACAAATTTTTTTTTAGTATATTGCTTGTTAAAAATGTACATTCCACGTTAATATTTAGCAATCTAAAAAAATCAATAATTTGGACGAATGAGCCAAAGATCGTTGCTATATGTTAATGATAGATATCATGTTGATGGTATAAAGGCATTGAGGACATAAGCAACTGTACAAATTTCATTTTTGTAACCGATGAGTATTACGTCTGAGGAGACGAAGACATTCTAATCATCCTCCAAACGACGCACCACCAGCGAAACAGGAATACAGCCCAAGAGGTCTTCGGCAGAGCAAAAAATTATTTTCTACTTTGCCATAAGTAACTCATATCAAGCAGTTAAAGAAACAATGCTTGGTCTCCAAGAAATTGGGTAGACCTAAAGTCCCAGCATTTTAAGAGGCAACGGAAAAGTGTCTGTAGTTTTATATTTAAACAGATAATAAAACGTTTCAGAAATTTTATTTATTACGTACTCACAAACACATAGTGATCGAATTCTGATCAATAAGGCAACATTTCAGAGTCTAAGCTAAAGTTAGGATGTGTATGAAGCATTTTAAAAAGGAGATACTGCCATAAAATTTTATTGTAGGAGAAAATACTAAACGAAATATCATCTCTAGAAATCCATATTATGAATAAAAATGCATTGATACAAAGGGACCTTTTAAAGATATCGATAGCATTCATTTTCCAAAAGATTGGTAGTAATTTTTTTGAAGGGGAAAAATATTAAATATTTTTTACTGATAGTTATGGAACTATTTTTTGGCCTACTGTGTTATATGTCTTTGTAGTAGATACGTTTACACACGCGAATTTAATCAAAATGAAGTAATTTCAGAATGCATAAATATTTATGGAAATCAAAGCTGTTAAAATTCGCAATTGAATTTGGTGATTCGTAGTTTTGAAATTTGTTTCTGATTTCCCATTGCTGATCTTGATTTGCATTTTTGGTGGAACAACGACTAAATATGGCTATCTTGACATTCTTAAACTAAATTTAACCAGCATGCCAACTGGTAAGCTCAACACATTTTAAATTGTACTAAAGTAATGATCCGAAACCTAATGATGATATTTGCAAATTCTAGGTGATCTACAACGTCTTAAGAGATAATATTATACCATGATATTAATAGTCCAGACCTTAATTCCTCTTCTCCTGAAGTTCAGACTTCCAGTCTTTTGATATTAAGAGCCCTGCACAAAGTCCAGACCTTAATTTTATTGAATATGTGTGGGATATTTACAACGAAAATAAAACTTTCTACTAGCAAGATTTAAGAAAACACTTGGTCGAAGAGTGAATCAAGATCGAGGGATTATTTTGTACAAAATTAGTCCAATCCATGCCAAATAAACTACTCGAGGTTTTAAAATTCAGGAGCTGCCCAACAAGGTAACCAACTTTTAAGTTTGCATATTTTTTCTCGATTTATTGAGACGTATTCTCAATACTTTTTTGATTGCATTTTCATACTTAATTTCCTTTATTTTCAATTTAATCATTATTTTCTTAATGTAAGCGTTTTGCTCGCATTGTTATAATTTGTATACATCAAAATTATATTTATTTCGTTGATTTAGTTTCACTTGTATATTTAAGTAAAATATTATGATAAAAATCTGTGAACTTATAGTAATACTTTTTAACAGAAGGTGTGCATTTTTTAAAAATTCCTCAAAAAGTGTATAAAGAAAATCTTTTCGAAATTTCGAAAATCTTTTTATATGATGTGACATAATTTGCCTTCCTCGAACGCAGGCAGAATGTTTTTATTTTGACATTTGGATGTTCGAAATCTGAAAACATCATCACTCACCACTGACCTCCGACCCGCCTCTAAGGCACACGGATTAACTACGCAAAGACTGAATGAACGGACAGAATAACTCAAACCTTTTTGACTTTTTAAAAGCCTTTGGTATTTTTTTTACCCAGTATTTAACATTGGAGATTTATTTTTATTCATCTGCCAAATCGTTTTAAATCATATATCTTCTACACTTTTGACATTTTTACAATACATACTTCTTGCATTTACACATTTAATATTGGAATTATTGAAAAATCCTTGTGGATGGCACTTCTTGTCCTAAATTGAGCCTTATGCCAATAAAACACATATCATACGCAAGGATATATATACTACTCTTCGTCTCACCCGATAGCAATAAATAAATGCAGAAGCGGAAATAGGTACTGAGTGACCGCAACACTGGTCATTTAGTACTTATTTCTGCTTCAGTATTTATTTACTTCCTGGCAACAGGAACACTTGCAGGAACTGTGGTTGAGACCTTTGAGTTGAGGGCCATCATCGACCACAGTACAATCCTCCCCGTAGGGAATACGTCCCGTCATCTATGGGAGGGTCAGTGCCCCATCCATTACCATATCCACTGAGCTGGCAAAATCCAACCACCATGCCGGAAGCATCTCATCCTCATTTTGAGGTGCCCCCCCGGGGGTTTCTCTTGTCTGTAGGCCTGAAAATCTAAAAATACAACAAGCTTGACTGTTTGTGGTCTCTTGTGGGGGGGCAGCTTGTAGATTTCTATATACTTCTTTCAATTCATCCTTTTTAATTTTTTTTCTAAATGTCCCTTGCGAGTATTTTGCTTGATTATCTTGCTGCAACTGTGGTCAGTGGCGGTGCTTAAATGAAGAATTTCCAAACCTCTGTGCCTTTAGATATTTTTTATTGACAGCAACAACAAAGTTTAACGTTCAGGGTAAATTCCACTGAGGTTCGTGCCTAGTACGCATATCCCCTTCACGGGGGTGGATGTTTAAAAGCAAGTAGTGAACAATAGGCGGGAGCGCCCTCTATACACATTCCGCAACATACCTGAACATTAGTAAATTGGTTAATTCGAGCGCACAAGCAGTTAGAAAGGAAAATTTGTCAATCTTTTAACGAGTTTAATCTATGTCTATATAAAATTTTAAAATTTTTGGAAAAGTTTAAAATACTTGGTTGAAGAGTGAATCAACATCGAGGGATTATTTTGTAAAACAATTATCCCAGTCCATGGCAAATAAACTATTAGAGGTCATAAAAGTCAAAGGTGGTTCAACAAGATACTAACTTTTAAGTTTGCATTGTTTCTCTTGATTTATTGGGAAGTGTCCTAATAAATCAAGAAAGCCAGTGAATAAATTAAACCAGAGAAGGGACGTTAAAATTTAAAAAATTCGCTTTATTCCATCTTCCGGAAGGTTCTGTTCAAGCGGCACGGACAAGACGTTCGCCACAGGGCGAGCAAGAACAGAAGTCGCAAGAGGAATGAAATCGATTTTCCCTCGTCTTATACCATATTTTGATAGGGAATATATTCGTTTACACTTCTAATATATTACTAAAATTCTCGCAGGGATTTCTGCATGTGTCAATCTCAAAGCAAGGGGAAACACGGGGATCATTTTCTAAAAAACTATTTGTTCTGGTCAACAACTTTCATCAATCACTCACAGTATGGAAATCGCTTACCAAACATTTTTACAAAGCTTCTCTTGAATTAATTAAGTAGAGAAAATGAAATTGGGCGGGAAATAAGAGAATGATATTACTACGGGTTAAATTAAGATAAAGATTTGGAGATAAATTTAGATTAAATTAAGATATCATTCATTAAGATATCTTCTTCTTCTTCCTGTATACAGCCGACCACCCCGCCACCACTGAACGTAGCAGTATCGACAAGATTGGTTGTGGTTGACTGCTGAATAAGTATTGTAAAACCTTACATTTACCAGTCAGTCAAAATCATTCCTCTCGTGGTAGTAAATAGCCGTCTTTCTCCCCAACTGCACACTCTCAAACAGTTGGAATGAAACTATCCATCTTAAAACATCCTATCCTTCTGGGTTTTGAGATAACCTGGTACCATGAATACTGTACCTAAATCCTTATTTACAATCTTCAGGTTTTTCCTTCACCCTGAGACCTCCATACATTTCATTAAAGTAGAGGTAAACTGTACCCATTTCTTCACAAATGCATTTATTTCCCGCGTTCTTCCAAATCTTTGGAAATAGGTAGGAAATCTCCCATGTCCAGATATGATTTGGATTATAAGTAGATGGTACCTTCTTATTTTTATTTCCGGATGAGGAATAAAGTCGAAAGTGACTCTTCTTTTTTCGGGCATATACCATCTGTCTAACCATTGTAGTTTTATTTCTTCTCTCCATTCCCCTTTTAAGACACCCTTGATTTGGATACAATAATATCAATATTCTCTTTTTGTGTCGCCCACTTCGCACAGTGATCCACCTTTTCTTGACCATGTATTCCAATATGTGCCTTAATCAAATACAACTCTATCGACGTTAATTTTAAGTATTTTTATCTTTTCTTTTATCGTTGCTATTTACTTATTACAATTGTGTGATGACTGTATGGCTTGTAAAACTGACAGAGAATCGGAAAAAAGCAATACTCAAAAGCTATAACTCAAAAGTTCTTTTAACTATACGTATGATACCCAAATTGTAGTCTGTGATTTGTAAATTCGTATTAAATTTCCCCCGTGATATGCCGAAGGGAAAATGCACAAAATGAAAATTCAAATTTCTTCGCTATGATATGAGAATTATCTCATTGTAGAAATAGAGATGCTCAACCCGTTGCACATTTCTCCATCCCGTTATTCACATTCTAATTAACTTCTTAAAGGAGTGCATTTTCTGCTAAATCACAGAAAAATAATAACAAATCGCGTATCGTTACTGACTTCATTTACCGCCAGTCAATTAATATAATAATTCGATATGTAAATATTGAGCTCCGAATTTTTTTCGTCCTCCCTCCCCTCCCCCCAGCCTGTGCCAGGGAGGAGCAGATGGCGCAAATATCAATAAAGCAATGAAGCGATTAATCATTGGGCGACGCCCACCCGTCACGTGAGCGGGCTGACGTCGCTCAGCTGTGATACTCATTTGATTAGGCAGCGATGACGTTTCACCTCTCGCTCGTGACGTCTTAATTAGTTTCGTCCAGGTTAAGCCTAGTTAATGATTCGAGAAACGGGTGACTCCGAAAAAATATCGATTGAAAATCTCAATTACGAGTAACCCTTTTTTTATATTTTTGTTCACTTGATGATCACCAATAAAACGTTTCGATCATTTTAATTTCAATTAAAGGATTTATAAAAGACATTTGAAATTTGTTTTAAATATTGCTGGTTTCGAATAATTTTTTTTTGGTTTTATTACGATGAATATTAACTTTATATTAATTGTGTACCATTTTATGTTTATGAAGGTGAAATTGTGAGTTTTTGGTCATAGAATACTTGCTTTAATATCAATGCGCAGCAATCAAGCAATTATTTAATTAAATTTTCACTTCATGCAGATTGCATCAACTAAAAGGGAACAGAGGAAAGTAATGTGAAGATATTCAACATCGGTGTAAATCGGCAGCCTGAAAAATATTTGTTTTTGAATCTACTTTTTTAATGCTAATACTCTTTTATAAATCCTAAATAGTGTTTTGGCGTCTATGCAACATATGCTATGCTATCTATATGCTATATATTAGAGCCCATATTCAAAATTGAGATACACAAACCGCTCAAGACAGCAGTGTTTTGTTTGTCCTCCTATCCTATAGTTACATCACTGGTATTTATAATAATAAATAATTAATTAAAAAATGGAAAATGGAAATGATTAACGAGGAAGAAATTGATATTCGAGGTCATTAATGAAAATATGTTTGAACTTTTGTTACAGAATATTTTGGTTTTTGCCAGTATATAATAAACAATTTCTGAAATATTAACACTTATTAAGAATTTTTTTTAGTGCTTAGAATTTTATAAATAGTCCCATGCTTGTTATAGTTCCTAAAAACTAGCTTGAAATCATGAAAACCAATCTGTAATAATTGCAATCCGTAATAATGTTACACTTCTAAGTATATCTTCAAGAAGTGCAAATTTTAAGGTGTAGGTGCACGCCTGAAACATCGAAAATCGCTTAAAATATCGAATTTGTTTTTTATTGCTTCAAAATATTCTCTATTCCTTTAAGGTATCCGACTACGTTCGTAGGAAAATTTTTGAAAAATTGGATTTTTAAAAAACTATTTAAAACTGTGGTTTTTAGATGTACTGTCAATCATAATACAAAATACTTTAGATACAACAAAATTATTTGAAAATATAATATATTTTGAGAAATAGGAAAATGGGTAGTCAATTTTAATGAAATTGAACCTAAACGGTTAACACTCTAAGCAACATTGTAATGCAGCCATCCTTTTTTTTGTACACAAGTTATAGAATATAACAAAGAATGAAAGGAACCAAAATCTAAGGAAATTCTTGAGATGCAAGGAAGTGATGGGTAAACATACACTTGTATATGCATTGTTTTTCCATAAATTTACAACTTAATTATTCTAAAAACATCTACAGATGAAAAAGTATTTTACCAACAATAAAACTTTTGGATCATTTCATTTCCCATATTATTTGAAACACACGTTAAAATTCTTATGTATATACATCTATTAGTTTTTGAGATATCATGTTAACGGTGGGGAATTCTTATCAAAATTAAAGAAATTGGAAGTGAAAGACAAATTTCAGCTGAAAAAAAAAAATGTGGCCCTGGATGATCTATGGGCCACATAGGTTAGGCCTGTCTTTTCCTAGAAAAGATGAACTGTTTTCGAAAGAGGAAAATCTGAACTACAAGATATAACAATATTAAAAATAATCGTATATGTGGTCGGTAACCAGCGTTTTTAACGTAGGCGGATACCTTAACTTTCAACCGATACCAAGATGCTGTCCATAATCGGAATATTTCTTAGGTTAAAAGGATTTTTCTTGACGTAATAAAAAGTTCTCTAGTTTTTATTTTTTTTAAACACATTTTAAGAAGAACGATATTTTCCCACTCTGTTGCTTCATTCAAACAAACTGAACAAAAAAATGAGCCGAATCTAATTAATTATATATCAAAATAATCTGCATGAAACAGTGCCTGTTTTGTGCCACAATCAAAGTTATATTTATAGGAATAAATTGTTAATTGTTACTATTTAAAAGTCAAAATGACAGAGCAAATCTCGATTTTTCTATTCATTGTTGATGAAAAAATTGTTCAGAAAAAAAACTATATATTTTTATAACTTGAAAAAGGCAGACAACTTGAAGAGTTATATTAGACAACATTTCAAACCAGAATTGTGTGTCTCTACTAGTTAGAATTTTAGATATCAGACTAAAAAAAGGTCTAATTAATTAATTAATAATTTTTGTAATATGATTTTGCTTACTGAAATGTGTTTAAATATATATTATTGACCTACTGTAAAAAAATTGGATTTTTGAAGTTAAAATTAAAAAAAAAAAAAAAAAAAATTCCAGTGTGTTCGTAAACCTTACAAGTTTAGATGAACCGTACAAAATTATTTTGCCACTAATTCATTATAATTTCTTACATTAAAAAATATTCAATACTATTAATTAATATTAATACTAAATATTCAATCTAATGCAGAATACTGTTATACTGTTCAATCTAGTGTTCACTTTTATAACATTTTTTAAACCCATTCTTTCAAACCTATTTGATATACAATTGTGTAAAAAAGGCTTAGTAAGGAAGAACCATTGCAGTGGATGTATTCGAATCTAAAAAGACCGAATTTGATTAGTGAACTCGATTCGATAGAAATTCCATACTGAATAAACGAATCAGAAAAATTTCTGTTCTTTCTTCGCCTAAAACATTTTCAGAAACGGAACAATGAACTAATAGCTAACTTTTTCTCCAGCCGCTTTCCAATACATTGCAAGGTACTTTAGATGTCAATAGCTGGCAAAAAAATAGATATTCTCTTATTTATTGATAAAAGAAGAAAAAACATCGAAATCTGGAGCTGCTAAGCATAAAAGCTGCAAAGAATTGAAAAGAAAAAAAAGTTTGAGGCAAAAAGTACAGTAAAACAGAAAGGCGGCAGATGGTTCCAAAGTCTCAGCGTTTTCGTTACCAAGCAACCGATTCCAATCAAGTATGCTGGAAAAAAAAAATCAATTAAAAAAAAAATTACATCTATTCAGGGTTGCTACGTAAAACGTCTGATCAAAAGGGAGAATAAAGACATAGAAGAGCACCCGGAAGTAAAATTCTTGTTTTGATGTGTTTCTTTTACCCGCATCTTGATTAGTAGATGCATTATTTATAACTTTTGGTTTATAACTTTTGAAGAGTCTGTCATCGGCATCCATTTAGATTCGAAATCCTCGCTTCTTGCACCTCTTCATTTTAAAACAGTGACAGTTAGAGTCTTAAAAATAAAGTGTGACCTGTATAATTTAACGCTCCACAAAATTTAACTTGATTTTTAAAATTTAAAATATATAAAACTTAAATTAATTTAAAAAAAAAATTAGTTTTAGGTAACTTTAAATTTTGCTTAATTGAAAACTTGTAATTAGAATTTTAATCCCAAAAACGGTACGACATAGGGGAAAAAATCACTTATGTTTTTTCTTATGGCATTTGCCCTGGACAACCCAACTTAGTTTATTTCAGTTCGAATAATGTACCGTTTTGAAGCAACACTAGGGCCATTCTGGGACATACCTCGTCATTTTGAACGCCGGACGACACCTGAGCTGGCACCCCTTCTCCAAACTTCCACAGCACACCAGAGGGAAGAAGTTTGGCCTGCACGGACTTACTGTGCACCAGACCCGCTTACACGGCAGTTTTTCGATGGAATCGGGCCTCGAACTTGCAACCCTCCGGGTCCACAACCGAGACCTTACCACCAAGCCACCGCGGCCCCAGGACAAGTCCTCTGTTACGAAGACTTCGATTTACGCCGATAGGGAGCGTTTCTTGTTTTAGCTGCGACAACTAGGGCCAAGTGTGCGATTTTGCTACTCAAGAATCACTCGTTCGCTTGCACAACCCTTTTTACAGGAGGGCACATTCACAAATGTCACAGATAGAACAGAGGAAGAGCAAATATGCCTGTACAGCGACTCGAACCTGGGACGCCCAGATCACGGGGAAGACGCGCCACCCCTATGCCAGAAAGCCGATAAACATATCATAAATTGGCGGAAAATTTTCAATTGAGTTATGAGTGGTTGATTTTATTGATTTTAATTTTAGGAATAGAAGAGCATTTCGTTGATAAAGCCAGAGATCATGAAGCAAAGATGAATAGGTTATTTACTTACTTATCATTAGACTTATCTGTAAGTCTTTAATACTGTCTCTCTACACATTTGCTTATTCTTAGTAATTGTTTCTTCATAATTACTTATTCTCTGTGTAAATGTATTGTTTTTATATTTTCATGAATTAATGATCGATATTCAAAATCGATAACTTTAATCGGATCTCCATTCCATCCCAAAAAGCGCACTTGAAAGGAAAATCAGTTTCAAGACTCCTTCACGTTTAATCATTAATGATTCATTATTGATGAGTTAGCGCATAGTTATCAGGCGTTTTTAAATGATATTATCAGGCGCAAGTTGAAGAGAACACTACTTTGTATGAAAAAAGGTAACATAAAAATTCAACAGTTGTAGCAGTTACATAACTCTCATCTCTTTTGGATACTAGAGGGCGATGCCTCATAGGCTATCCCGTATGTCATTCCATAATTCATTGTGCATTGCGAGTGAAACTAGATCAAGATGTGGTACTGTACTTTTAAGCTGCGCGCGTGAATACCTTGTCTTTGTGCTTGTTCGATGTGTGAATGTGGTTATGAAAGAAATGTTCTTGATAACATAAATCCTCTTGCTACCTGCACAGATCATAATAATCTACATCCCACCACACAGTTACATTTTTAAATGATTAGTAATGAGCGTAGTCACCATTTACTTCGAACAATGGTTCAATGTCCCACATTGAAGTGGTCGATAAGCATTCGAGTTGTCGAGCTTTCGTCCCCTTCCACGGCTGCCAAAACTCTCTGGTCGTCGAAATCCGAGGGTCGATCTGTCCTTGGCTTATCTTCCAAGCTACTGCCGCCAAATCGGAAATGGACAAATCATTCCTACCTTGCTTCAATTTTCGATGATTACGGGCTATCCTGTTAGCTCGTTGAGATCTCGAAATGACTTCGTTGCTTTAGATCCTTTTCCAACGTGGTACAGCATAGTATGACGTATATGATATGGTTTATCGACACATGATATGGTTGGTTGACATTTGATATGGCTATCCTCTTAGCTCTGGTTTATCCACACATGATATGGCTATCCTGTTAGCACTGGTTTATCGACATATGATATGTCTATCCTATTAACTCTGGTTTATCGACACTGGATATGGTTATCCTTTTAGCACTGGTTTTTCGACACTTGATATGGCTATCCTGTTAGCACTGTTTTATGGACACATGATATGGATATCTGTAAACTCTGGTTTATCGATACTTGATATGGCTATCCTGTTAGCGCTGGTTTATCGGCACGTGACATGGTTTATCGACAGCAAACTATATTCTTCATTTGATTTTTTTTCTTGTATACGCGAACAAGAAACCTGATAGAATGTTTTTATTCATAAATTTATTGTAATTTTCATTTTATCATTGTATTTAATTCATTCACAAAAATATTGTAAATTTTAATTAAAATATTTAATTAATATCTAAGAAACGTCGTTATTTATCTTATTATTTATTATTGTCGTCAACTATCGCACGTCTGATAATCATGCACCAACCCAACATAAAGTATAAACGATTACCCAAATTAAAATAATACTTTTTAGAGCATGAATGATCTAAATGCTGTTATTAATCCTTTTTAAATATTTTTCGTATAAAGCTACTAAAATTATTATTCTTTTAACTATATGCTATTGATCAAGAACAGTTACTGAACATCTCCTCCCCATCATAAATAGATAGCGCAGGAACCCCGTCCCCCAAGATATTTTATGAGTGAATATTACACAAAGATGCACAAAATAAATAAAAAGTTTTCAAAGGTCTCGCTTTCAAAATTCACTCAAGTGACAAAAACTTTTCGCATCGGATATGGGATCAAAAACTGTAAAATATGCAAAAAAAAAAAAAAAAAAAAAGCGAGAGAGATAGCATATAAATATAAATCTATTCTGCAAGAAAACGAAGAAAAAAGAACGCAAACCGTTCGTTCCAAAATTAAATTTCTCGGCTCAACTTATTTCATACACCTAATGTCTCGGTTGCTTGAATTATTTTTTTTGTTGCGTCCTTTTTTTTTTTTTTCATTGCTTATATTACTTTACGGTCGATAAACAAAATATATCAACTGTGTTTTGAGATCTGGAGCGCCAGATGGCGCTTCATCGCGAACTGTTAGATGGAGAGACTAAAGAAAAATTATTAATCTAAAATTGAATTTGAAAAAGCGAAAGAGCGAAAGAGACTGTCCGAAAGAGCGAATGGAAAAAGAAAAGCGCGTTTTCGCAGCTGTGTTTCCTAACTTTAATGGTTTATCAGTTTCTTAAAGGAAAATGATATGGAGGAATAAAATAAAAAAGCGCGGAATTCTTCCATGATGGAGGAATTTATAAACTTCATTTGCATCAAAAATATTGACAACAAGTATGAAATTTATTTACATCGCGTTAGAAAAGCTTTTATTTTTCATACAAGTATAAAGTGTGGTGCGTTTGTAGAATGAAGGAGTTTGCCCATAAATTAATTCCCTTTGGATTAAAGATTTGATATAAACCTTCAATTCTGGTAATACTAATTTTGGATATAAATCAATAAAGTTCTTCGATTTATATTTCATTTCTCTATCTTGAGACGCTTCTGACCCGTCCTCGTCATTTGACCGTGGTTCGAGATGACGAATTCCGTCCTAAAATAGCCCTAGTATGGCTTCAAAACGGGATGTTAAAATAACTAAACTAAACCAAACTAAGCGTGGACCTTGAAATCGAAAGATGCTGCAAGAGATTTATTTAAATGAATTATTTTCCAACGCCTGTCCTCAACCCTTTTGACTGTAACTGATACTAAGCTGTGATATTTTTTAAGCTCCCTGAAAAAAAAAGACCCACCAGGACATGCAGAGTTCTCAGCAAATCCTCTTCACATTAATCCCTTATTCACAACAAAACATCAAACAAATAATATATATATATATATATATATATATATATATATATATATATATATATATATATATAATAGGTTGATTTTTATACGTTTTTAACCTATATGCTTAAAATGCCTTAGAAAACCGTGCTTTGAAACAAATCGATAATAAAAAGGCTAATTTTACTCACTTTCAATTTTTAAAATTTTTCATAAAATTGTTAAATTTTATATTATATTGCTTTCTATATGCTTTCATATACTGGAAAAATAAATAAAAAATAATTGGTTTTTGATTGATTAAATTGATTTAAAAAATACAAAATAATTGGTTTTTTCAGGAATATTATTTATTGTTACATTTAATATGAGAAGAAAATGTTTGTTCCAATGCATTTACTTTTTTCAGATATAATATATTTTGAAACTTTTCTCAAACATATCTTTATACCAAGAAAAATATATACAAAATATATTTGCAGTTTTTCATACGAATACATTTATTAGAAAATGGAATTTTATTGTAAATGAAATGCGGTATTTTAGACCGCACTTCCTCAGTTAAGTCTTAAAATTTCACCTCCCCAGTTCAGGGTTGAAATATTCTAGTCACATTCATCTCAGCGTCATTTAAAAGCATTTTTACTGCATAAAATGCACCTTTCTTCAGCATAACGACTTGGAAATCAATTATCGAATCCCGACTAAAGCCTGTTTGTACGAAGATTTTTAACATGAACACTCCAAATGCCCCGAGGTGCAAAAATGAGTCCTGCTGGACTTTATTGCCCCCATTTTTTGAACCGAAAGTTCATACGTTGTCTTCCCGAACTGTGAAACAAAGAGGACATTCCGTCTTTACGATCACGTATGAGGCAAAAAAAGCACAAAAATATCACGGAATATGCATTTTATTTTTACACGCTATCACCCTGCATGCAGGAAAGTAGGGAGGAAAGGCAAATATTTATTCTCCCTTCTGCTCGGACGACTTACACAGAAACCTGAATGAGAACAGTTAACAAAAGGGAAAAAAGTTCTTCCGCTATCTCCTCCCCCCCCGTCCGCCCAGAGAATGCCTGATTGGAACTCGTTGCTAGGCAACGGGAATCTTGCTACTTTTGCGCCATCTGACGCTTTTTCTGTTTATTATTTTTTTAATCGGACTCTCTCTCAAACTCTTCGTGGCTTTTATCCTCAATAAGTCGATTTTTTTTGTTTGCGTTATCGATAAACGTGGGGGGTGGTGGTGGAAGGGAAATTGATTTTTTTGTTGCCAACCATCGATATCTAAAGTATCAAGGAGAGTATTGGGCAATGGTAGTAAAAGCTATTGGTCATTTACTGATTGTTTCGTTTTCTTCAAATGATTCCGAGGAAAAAACGAAATTGAAATCTACTGATTCGTCAAATTGTTTTATTCAGCATAGGATGTTAATGAATCTTGTTCGAAAATGCATCCTCGATTTTTGTTGCAACATTTTTTGAGTAGATACAATACAATATTAAAGGTATTCGACTACGTACAAAGGAAAAATTTCTAAAGATTGGATTAAAAAAAAACTTTTTTAAAACCTTGGTTTTTAGATGTATTCTCGATTATTATACAAAATAATATAAATACAACAAAAATATTTGAAAATATATTTTGTGAAATAGGAAAAATTGTAGTAAATTTGAATGAAATTTAACCAAAATGGTTAAGATTCTACACTAAATTGTGATGCAGCAATGCTATTTTTCTTTGTACACAAGTTAGGAAGTGTAATGATGACTGAAATGAGCCGAAACCTAAGAAAAATATTGAGATGCAAATAACTATGGGTATAAACATACGCATCGATGCATTTTTTCCATCCATTCACTACTTCATTTTTCTAAAAACATCTATAAATGAAAAAGTATCCCACCAATAATTAAACGTTTGGTTCATTTCATTGCCCATATTATTTAAAATACACGTTGACGTTTTTACGCAAATACCTCTATTAGTTTTGAGATATCTTGTTAACGGTGGAGAAATTTTATGAACATTAAAGTTTTGAGAAAATGGAAATGAAAGACAAATGTGAAAAATATGTGGACGATAGGTCAACCCTTCCTTTCCCTAGAAAAGATAAACTGTTTCAGAAAGAGCAAAGCCTGAACCACAAGAAACACCACTAACAAAAGTTCGCCTATGGGGTCGATAAGCAGTGTTCTTAACGTAGTCGGATACCTTAACCTCTTCTAATAAAATTTTTATTTTCCACATTTCTGTATTAAATGGAGTGAATGGATAATGCAATTCCACCTGGATTCAATATCATCGAATTTGGAGAGAAATTATCTTATGATTGCATTTTCATTTGGATTCCCCAAAATTAAATTCGTCGCTTCCTTATCAAACGAACCGATTCTAATATTTCAATAAATAGACACTAGCCAATAAATAGACACTCGCATTTTGTATTTAATTGAAAGTTATCGGAACATTAGAGAATAAGATTTGCTTTGATATTAAACAGCGACTCACACTTCCGCAAATCACGTATCAAGACATCACGAGCTTTTATATGAAACTAACTGGTACCCGGCGCGTTGCAGAAGAAAGGATTTTGAAAATATCGTTTGAAATGAAAAATACTTGTCTAAACAGGAATGACAAAAATAATAATATTTATTTTCGTATCGGAAATAAATGCATGCATTGAAATTCATTTATGAGTGTTATATAAAGGAGAAGCTAAATAATATTAATTCTATTTTATTAAACTTTATTATTCAAGACTTTAAGGTTGGTAATTTTTTATTTTTTTATTTTCCCATCTTCAGCAGAAACAAATGAGAGCAGGAAATAAGTATTCAAAGTCTCATCGCGCATAACAGACCCACAGACAAACATTCATTTTTATTTATATAGATTACGTAGTTTTACTCTGCCTATAGCCATTCCGTCAATGCAAGAAATAAGTATTCAAAGTTCTTCAAATAAGTGCTAGAAATAAGTTTACGGCAAAGCATAAGAAACAGACAGACAAACATTCAGTATATTTCTATATATAAAACGTTCCGAAGATGATTTCATGGTTTTGTTTTTTTGCTCTTACTCGAAATTTTTAGACGGAAGAAATTTGTTATACAGACTTTACTCAGGATTTGTAGATTTCTTTTAAATTTTGATCAAAATACGTTCAGAAGTTTGTCTGTCTCTCCGTTTGTGTGAACACGATAACCATAAAGCGGAAAAATCTAGATGGATAAAATTCGGTACACAGATTTAAAATCTATAGAGTAGCCATTTAGCGTCTTCATTTTTCGTCACATTTCAGCCAAATTCAACAGGAGATTAATGTCTCTGTTTTAAGAAAAATGTAATTCCGGTACATCATAAACAAAATTATTTAAATTCATTAAATTTCATATGGGGTTACAGGTGCTGTTCTGGGTCAAATTTTGAATTTAATCGATTGGGAAAATCGCATATATTCATCTAAAGATTCTATTAATCACACGCCACCAGGGATTAATCGATAGAAAATTCGCTTAGGATCTCACAATAGGTATGGTAAAAATGCGATTTTTTTTTTACCAAAGATTGATATTTCGTAATTATTGTATGCCAGACAATTTTTTGCAGGTTCCGGAATTGTCGGGAATCTTTCTCTTATGCGAGAAAGTTATTGGTGTAGCCGTAAGAAGTGCCGAACGTGACAAATCTTACTGGCTTGAAAACAACTTCTATGTAAGGTTAACTTGGCTCTAAGAATGTAAATTTAGAAGAAACAAATTTTTAAGGTATACGTACGAAATTAGAATATATATATATATATTGGGTTGTTCGGAAAGTCATTTCGTATTTTTTTGTCAAAATGAAAAGAAATTTTCGTTTAATGAATAAATTATTTATTAAATTATAAAATTGCCATTCTGGTCTAATACCTTTTGCCATATTTTTGGTAGTAACATGATTACACGCTCATAAAAGTTTTGGTCTTTGCTGTAAAAAAAAACTGATCGAGGTGGTTTTTGGCCTCCTCATTTGAAGGAAAAATTTTGCAAATCAGTTCTGGTACTGATGGTTAACACATCTTCTCCACACATATTGGCTAATTTATTTCTGGCTTGAATAGCATTTTTACCTTTTATAGCAAAAAAGAAAAAAATGACGAAAATGCTGTTTATTGCTCTCCATATTTAAAAGGGCATCATCCAAAAACTACTGCGAAGAATCAGCTGCACTTTTTCACATTCAAGCCATGCTATATTAGCTCTTAAAACATAAAATGATTTTGCGGTTTAAGTATGAAATTGGGTGCGAAAAATGCAATTAAATCCTTTGTCAGGAAAAAACGAAATTACTTTCCGAACAACCTTATATATATATATATATATATATATATATATATATATATA
>JAPMOQ010049553.1:949439-981366 GCA_026543055.1 Argiope trifasciata
TATATATATATATATATATATATATATATACATATACATATATATAATTTTAACTTTAAAATACAGTTTTTTCACAGTAGATCATTATTATGTGTTTAAACTTGTTTAAATGAGAAAAAAAAATATATATTACATTAACTTTTAATGAATTCATTAATATTTATTGAGGTAATTAGTATATTTTTTTGTAAACATGATATCATAAATTCTTGTACGGACACACCATTCTAGTTAGAAATGATGTCTAATATTAGTCTTCATGTTGTCTGCCTCAATCGAGTTATATACAGTTTATTTAAAACATTTTTTTTTTTATCAACGAAATAGAAAAAACTGGGTTTTTCTGTCATTTTACCTTTTAAATAAACATTAAAAATTTATTTCCATAAACATGACTTTGATTGAGGCATAAAATGTCCACGTTTCAAACAGATTATTTTGATATATAAATAATCGTATTTGGTTAAGTTTGTGTTGAGTTAGGATTGTTTGAAGGAAGCAACAGAGTGGAGAGTTTTTAGCGAATAGGAAAAAAAAATGAAGAAAAATCCTTATAACTCCAGAAATATTCCAAATATTGACAACATCTTAATATCGTTTAAAAGCTAAAGGATCAGAGAATGTTTTGAAACAATAAAAATATTAGTTATTTTGAACGATTTTCGAAGTTTCAAATGCGAAAGTACACCTTAAGAATAAATTTGTCGTCGAAAGCATGGCAAAGAAGAAAAATAGAATAGAAATTATTTTTAAAAAAAGTTAATTATTTTACAAACCTCTTTTTAGAAAATAATTAACTTTTTTTTTCTTTATCTGAAATATATTTTCTGACTTTTATTCCCATCCATTTCCATTATTTAATGTTACTTGATTTTTCTATACAAATATAAAAAATAATAACAATTAACACTTCTTCCGCTGCTGATTTTGCAAAAATGTAGCCTGAAGCGAAGACATAGAATTTAATTAAATTTTTGAGGAAGCATGGATTTCCCCCCTTTTTTTCACAATTCAGATGAAATACTTTTATATGCATTTTTTAAAAAACTGTTTCCTCTTTTAATCTCTCTTCAATGTGATGGTGCAATATTTTTTTACAAATTGTGTGCTCAAATTTTAAGAAGGGAAAAAAATAAAAAAGGGAAATGCTCTTTCTAGAAATAGTTGAGGTTCTTTTAGAAAAAAAAATGGAAAGTATTTTTATTTGAGTTTATTTCGGCTGGATTGTTTTAGAAAGAACATAACATTTCTCTTTCTTTAAATCAGCTTAAATAATGGATGATGCACAGTATTGCTTATTTCTATAAGTTTTGTTTAATTTCATGTTTTTAAATATGGAATACTAAGTGGTTTTTAACTCGGTTCTCAACATGATTGAGTATAGAAAGTTTGTAGATTTGTGTATACTTGATGGTAATACTCATTTTTATTGTTTTCAGAACTGAATTATTTAATTGATAAACTTCAACATATTTTTATTGTTTTCGGAACTGAAGGATTTAATTGATACACTTTAACATATTTTTATTGTTTTCAGAACAGAATGATTTCATTGATACACTTTAACATATTTTTACTGTTTTCAGAACTGAATGATTTAATTGATACACTTTAACACATTTTATTGTTTTCAGAACTGAATGATTTAATTGACTTACTTTATTGACATCCAGGTAACAAAAATCAGCGTTTAAAATGTGCTTTTGCCGAAGAAGTCCAGAATTTAACAAGTCGTTTGAAGGGCCCTGTAGAAATGTTGAACCATGCCCATTCTATGGATGTCTATAACGGCGAAAGTGTTGTTTGTGAAAAGTAAGAGTTTCGTACGACAAACATTTATGTCTCATTATGTACTGTACAATTATGTCCCATAAATAATGGAACCATATCATATGATATAGGTTCCCAAATTTTTTACTGGAATTGTCCAGAAAATTCTTCAATCGCGAATAGTTGTCTCCCGGTGTATGAAGTATATGACATAAAATATATGACATGAAGTTTGGATGTATGAATGCCGGCAAATCGTTTCCAAGTAGCTGAACATAAACATTTCCTGTCAATGACCCTGTTCATTCCATGTAGAAACAGTTATGGAGTCACCATCAGCTTGCACAGTGTCTTATTGATAGCTTGGATCTGTCACCCCGTGGGTTCTGTGTTATATTCGAACCCTGAAATAGCTCTTACGATCAAAACTCGAGTCTCTGCTGCCTACACCAGCGTTTTCCAGTCGTTTATGGCAGGGCTCGGCAACCTATTGAAATGGAAATGCCAAAAGCAGCAATTTACAAAATCTTCGTTTTTAAAGAGCCACTAAGAACTTTCTATTTAATATTGCAGTATTTGCTTGTATATATATATATTATTTGATTTTTGATTTAAAATAAACGACTTTCGTTACTGAAAATTTATCATTCATATAAAAACAAAAATATATATAGTTAACTTTTTCGCCTCACTGTTACTGTAGCATTCTGGAAGACCATTCCATTCATGTAATATGGGGGTCTCAACACACAGAGTTTCTTATCGAGCTGTCCACTTAGGCTGCATGATGTACATGCATTTCTGGACCTTCAACTCTTCTAATTTCTTTTTGAGTCCTGTGAACTTTCCATTCCATAAGGTTTAGTTTTCAAATCTAGCAATCGAATTTGAAGCGAATCATCTTCAATTCCAAATGGCACAATGTTGATCTCATTTGTTGTTGTGTTGAGAGGGTTCACTACGAAGGCAAGAGCTCTTTAGTCGATTATGAAGTGCTCGAGTGCAAGTTTTTTCAAAGCTATGCTGAAGTAATTCGTGTTAATAGTTGCAACAGTCTCAATGCGATATTCTTTCAGATTATGAAGTAATTTATCGCTTTCCATGTTTTCAACAACAACAAAAAAGTAATTTTTTTAAAGACCTTGATTACAAATTATTAAATTTTCGTAAGGAACGGGAGAGCCGCAGCTTTATTTAGAAAGAGCCACATGTAGCTCACAAGCAGCAGGTTGCCGACCCCTGGCCTAGGGTCCAACCGATACGGTCACGAGCCAAGAAGTGGCGCTACCGACGATATATTGCTTGTAAAGGTGAGTTCACACTAGGCCAACTATTGAGTCCAATCGTTGTCCCTGTGCTATTTTCTCTGTATTGTCTTCGTATGAACAGTTGAGACAACATCGTTTGGATAATGGCAAACGGTTCTCTCTTCGGAAAAACTGTTTGCCATTGCCTCATTGTGGTCATATGATTTTTTCCGGAAGTAGGCGTGATTTTCTATTGCGCGCAATAGTTGGCCTTTTGAAAACCTACCTCAATGACACTCAAGTTGATCGTCTGCTGCTATAGTACATTAAAGCAAAATTTCGCCACCCTATCCTAATGCACACATCCGCCGTACATCCCACATTGCATCGTTCGGTTATTTCACTCAGTGGTGCTCATCTGATTCTATGCTGTTGAATCTATACATGAGTCGCTGATCTTGGTTTTTAAGTGCAAGCGATTTTAGAGGTGGTGACAGTTAGGTTATGCCTGAAATTTTCGACATTGCAGTTTAGTTTTATTATATTAACGTCCCGTTGTAAAGCAACACTAGGGCTATTTTGGGATGGACCTTGTAATTTTGAAGATGACCTGAGCTGGCAACTCCATCACGACACCACACCAGCGGGAGGACGTTTGACCTGACAGATTTAACGTAACCTCACACGACAGTTCTTCGGTGGAATCGAGTCTCAAACCTGCAACCCTCCAATTCCGAAGCCGAGACCTTGCCACCAGGTCACCACGGCCTTCTTGACATTGCAAATCTCATAATATTAATTACCTAACAATTTCCGAAATGGAATATCCCATACGTCTAGCCCAATGTTCAAAGGCTGTTAATTCTCTCAATGCGGCCATAAGATGTCAGTAATCTGTCCACCTGAATCATTTGAATACAAATAAAAGCCATTCCAATGCACTATCCATTTGTACATTTCATTTGTGATATTATTGCTATTCTACGACTTTTGTCACCACAATATAAATTTTCATGGCGCCATCTGTTAATAATATGAGGGAAAAAACGCTTAATCGATATTGTATATTTCTCATGAAGAATGAAAGCATAGTAAACACAAAAGCTTAATGAAAGGAAAAAAGCTTAACGAAAACAAAGTAAAGACAAAAGCTTAATGAAAGCAAAGTAAAGACAAAAGCTCAAGAAAAGCAAAGTAAGGACAAAAGCTCAAAAAAAGCAAAGTAAAGACAAAAGCTCAAGAAAAGCAAAGTAAAGACAAAAGCTCAAAGAAAGGAAAAAGCTTAATGAAAACAAAGTAAAGACAAAAGCTTAACGAAAACAAATTAAAGACTAAAGCTTAATGAAAGGGAAAAAGCTTAACAAAAAAATTAAAGACAAAAAGAAAATGAAAATTTTAATACACTAACAAAAAGGATTAAAAATAATACTTGCTAAATGTTATTATATTCATTTTTAAAAACATCTATCGCAAGATAGGCATTCTCTTAGCGGATGATTTGAGTAAAATCGCACGCTTTGTTTCTGACAGCGGATCACATTTTAATTTGCTTAATTAAATATCTGTCTTCTTTCAGAGGCAAGTTTGTGATTTCCAAAATTTTATTTAATTAGTCTTTTGCGTTACAGTTTCCTGGCATATCGGTTTGAGTAATGAATTCATTATTAATAATTCAGCGTAGTAAAAGTTTTCGCTAACCTTTTATTTTTGTTTGGAACTCACATTGACTTTTATTTCAATTGAATATGAAATCATTTTATTATTTCATATAGGAGGACATTGCAGCCGTCAAAGAGATCTAGAAAGGATTTTTGACCAATTTACACATTTTACAACAGGTTAGGAGGTGGTCTCCACAAAACTTTCTTATGTGCTCTTAAATAAATGCGCCATCCCAGAGATCGTGTATCGTGATTACGTATATTATATGTATCTGGTGTATCGTGATTACGAAATATTAACCATTAACATGAAGCCTTTGTGAGTTTTTCGACAATGTATATATGTTTGTGTACATGGTTTTATACACTGTGTTAAAAAATTGTAAATGAAATTAATTTTTATTTAACAAAAATCACTTCAACTGCATTTTTATTATATAATATTTTGTATTTTTCTGATAAAATCGTTTCTTAGATTAGTTTTTAATCAAAATACACCCACTTGCGTATCCGTTTTTCAAATATTTGAAAAGAAATTTTTAACACCGTTTCTTGTGACCAAAAATAGAATGGGAAAATTGTCCCTCTTTCTCTTATGAGAAATCATTGTGTGAGATAACTCTTTATTTTGAACACTCGCAGTTAAGAATCGCGTTTTGAATTCTTTTCCATCAATAGAATTTGAACCCTGTCTGTTCGGACACCTGCATCTAAGTTTTTAATTGATAAACTGTGATTACCTTTTTTTCATCTTTTGGCAAAGTCTTTCCTTCTCAATTAGCATTATATTATTTTTATCTGACCAATCAATTTCGATATAAATTCGGGTGGGTTAGCAAAATATAAGTTGCACAAATTGTAAACATAGATGATATGTTTTGGTGTTGGGTCTGATGCCACTGGGTCATACCAAGCCCGAATAAGCGGAGTTCTTTCGAATAAAGGCAGAAGTGTGCGCCTTTCGTTGTGAACGAGCACCGGTAATGTGAAAGTACATGCAGGATACAACCCTTTTGAGGGGAACTTATTCATCCATCCGCAAGTCAGAATTGAGATCCCAATCAGAGAACCGACTCAGTGCCCCCAGAGGTATCATTTGTTGTGGGAACTCAGAGGACCTATTGAACGTGCCCCCACTGCCATCAGTCAACATGGTGGTCATTGGCCGAGACGACGACAGAACTTTCTACCTTTTGATTGTGAGACTGATGCTCTACCAACCAGGCGACCGCGGCGCATCATATGTTATTCTTCAGATGGTTGCTGTTAAAACATTTCAGACGCTAAAGATGGAATTGTTTTCATTGCTGTTACTACTCTCAAAATTATCGAGCTGGGCTAAACAATCCTCAAAAACGTCTAAAAAGTCCAAAAGTAGTTGATTGTTCTTGAGGACATCTTTGGTAAGGCCCAAACAATCCAAAACATGAGCAGGGGAAGTCATGTGTGTCAGATACCAACAGCACTCAGGGTATATTTTTGACCCTGCCGAAAAATGAGTGCTCCTGAGTACGGCCACTCAAGAAGCGTGAGAAAACAGTTTGGTGGGATCTGAGTCTAAGGGGAAGGACCCAGCTGGAGGTTTTGGGAAGGGTTTTCGAAAGCTCCTTCAATTTCATTTTGGCCAGGGAAGAAAGCTCGCTAAAAGTGAGCTTCCCCCAATGACTCATCCCCCGGGGGCAATTCGAATTGAGATGCTTCCGGCATGGTGGTTGGATCTCGCCAATCCGGTGGATATAATAATAGGTGGGGGCACTGACCTTTCCACTGATGACGGGAAGTACTTCCTATGGAGAGGGTTACACCGTGGCTGGTGATGGCCTTTAGGACTCAACCACAGTTCCCACCAGTGTTGCTATTGTAGTGGTCCGGTCATTCAGTATTTATGTGGTTAATCTTTGTGCCTTCGGGCGTGTCGGATGTCAGTGAGATGACTTCCCACAATGACTCATTCCTTCCACTGCAACGGATTTGACTAAGCAATCTTCCTTTTCATTACCTTCAACCCCAGCATGTGAGGGAATCCAATGAAAATGTATGGTTTGACGTAGTGAAAATCCGTCAAGTAGATTTAAAATGTCTAGACTGGTCTGGTCTCCAACAACACCCCAATGAGAGAGGTGTTGACTTGAAATGCGACATTGTCGAGATCCAGATGCCTTGGAAATTATCCTCCGCCTGAACTGTGTACTGCAAGCCTTTCCTTATAGCAATAAGCTCTGGTCAAACTGAACAAAAACTAGGATTTTTGATTTTCAACTCCTTTTTACCAAAAATTCCCCCTTCGTCTCTTTACCATCAGGGCCGGCTATCTAGAGGGTGCACCCGGATTCTGCATAGAATGATAGCAAATCGCCATGATTCTCTAAAGTTGACTATTTTCATCGCCATAGCCGACAGTTGTTTTGGGGATCTTCTTGCTCTATCCATCTATTAACAGGTTTATTTACTACGACATGCCATCAGAGTGGTTATTGCAGCAATTAGAAGAAAACGGTTCTCTGTTTCATTCTGTAACAAAATGGCGATCCACACGGCGTAGGTCAGTACCTGAAAGATCACTTACTTCATGACTGGATGGGCCACGATGGATGCAGGGCCAACCATGTGCGGGGTGCGTGGGTGCTATGCAAGCGGGCCTTGCAACTGAGAGGGGCCCCCACCGTGATTAAGAATTAAAGCAGTATTCTGAACATTTATAACGTTACACATACTAAAAGTCTACAAGCTTGTTTCCATATAGCTTGCTGAGTATCGACTGGTGCCTTTGTCAGGCAAATATCGCAGTGATATCTATAAAAAGGCGGGAAAAGTTCGTTTATGAATAAGGAAATCCCCATCAGACATGTTCAGACAGCGCGGCGTGTCCGGTGTCCAGAAGTGGAAGCTGGATTCAAACAGACTTGCAAATCACCAGCTATCTACTTTTGCCTACATTTAAAGTAATATTTTTTACAATCTTTTACATTGCCGGTTACTAAATATAATAAATGCTGAACCCTCTTTCGGCAAATTAAAATTAAATAAATCATTATCTTCGGCCAAGCATACGGATATAATGTTTAAACGCTTTTGATATACTAAGTATCGAAAAAGAAATTGGATAAATTGTCATTTTCCTGGAGTAATGAATAGCAAAAACAAAATCACGCATCATTAAATACATATACAAATGTCCTAGTTTTTGTTTTACTTTGCAAAAAATGTAGGCCCCAAATGATTTCTTGCACTTGGACCCCTTCTATCGTTTTTTGCATTTTACAAATTCCTCCCGTGTTTTATGCAAAATTTTAGCTGTAACACTTTTGTAGTACTAAGTATCAAAAAAGAAATTGTAAAAATTGTCATTTTCCGAAAGTAATCAATAGCAAAAACAAAATCATGCATCATTAAATACATATGCGGAAGTTCATTTTTTTACTTTGCTAATGATTTAGGGCCCCAAAAGGATTTCTTGCGCCAGGGCCCCTTCATAGAGAAGGCGACTCTGGCCACCATTATTATAAATCTTTAAAGAAGATCGAGGAATATTATGGATAGTCACCAAACTATCAGAAGGCAGATTCAGCGTTCTTTTTTTAGATGGAATTGTAATAATTATAATAACAATAATAATACATAGATTGAAACGGACCACTTTATTTGGAGCCTTCGCTAATACTCTTTGCTTCCAAAAAGACCAAAGAAAAAATGGACGAGAGGAGACAATTTTAAGCTAGTTTCCTACTAAGAAGGATAAACTACTGCATGATTGATTAGTTTTAAAATCCTTATTATTTGTTAATTTATTATTATTTTTTTGATATTATTAGCGATATTTTATTCTTCTTTTTCAATATCCTATTTATGACTTTCGACTCTGAGTATTGTAAATGAGAAGCTTTATTTGTTTGTTCGTAATGAGATTAAAAAATTTATCAAAAATATTTGCAAGGTAAATAAATGTGCCTTAATATGCTGCTATGAGATGTAGATTGCTTCAATATAAATTGTTTTTGATATAAATTTTCGGAGAGATTTAAGTGCTCCTTAGATTCCTTTCAATGTATTGCGAACCGAAATACACATCATACTGTATGCGTTTACGGGAAAGTCGAGGGGAGAACTTTGGTTCTTTGCCCTTGAAATCCATGCACGGCAACATGCATACAGCAGTATACAACGTAGAGAAAAATACAGCAGTATACAACGTAGAGAAAAATACAGCATTATATTGCTGTTGTTGCTACCCACGGCACTTTGCAAGCCCGCCGACCGATAGTTGTTAACGATTTAAGCCTAAATTAGTTTCCCTTGTTTTTTCAATGGCACCAACTAGGGCCAAGAGTAAGACTAAACTACTTCATACTCGCTTGCACAACACCTTTTTATAGGGGGGAGGACATTCACACTACTCACACAAATAACCATGCTCGAACCCGGGTAGACCAGACCAAGTGAAAGATACGCTACTCCTACACCAGGACGCCGGCTCAACAGTATGTGGAATAACCAACAATTTTACGAACAAAATAAATGAGAAAGTATATGCTAGGGAAAAAAAATGTCTAAAAATATTAAAAAAAAAATAACGATGGAAAAAAAAACGCTCTTTCTAAATAATGATTTAATTCCTAAGTAATGTCCCGTTTCTGTTAGCATGAAAATAAATGAAGTGCTGCTTAAAAAAAGACTGTGCGACGAAATCTGTTAACGGCGACTGACATAATGATGAAAGCCGAACAATCCCCCTCTAAAAATACATCTTCAGTTAAAAAAGAAGCGCTTAAATTCTTTAGAGGAAATATATGTTTTAAACACTAGACTTCCTCTTTCCGAGTGTGTCTTCTTTTTTTAAAAAAAATTCCGAGTTTGTCACTTGATAAATATAGTTGAATTATTTTTCACGGTGACATTCGTTTTTTCAAGTATCGACAAAATTAAATTCAAAATGTCCATTTTTCTCTTTTTTTTCTTACATTCTTTAAGATGATGAATTAGAATAATAAACAAATTCAAAAGAAAAGAACGAGAGTTTTTTTTTTCGCATGTGCTAATACAATATGGCACTTTCTTGAAAACTGATGGATTTTGGCTGTCTTTCTCTCCGAAGATTGGACACAAACTTTTTTAAAGATTTGTCCTGTTGTTGTTATATAGTTTAAAATATATAGTTTAAAATTATAGAATTCTGTTGAAAGAATACTCTGTCTATTTGCATTTGAGAATTCTCGTCCACACATAAAATAAAAAGCAAGGATTTTTTTTTTGATTTTGAAGGAATTTCGCTCAAAATTTAATTAAAAAATTGACGATTTTAATGTAAAGACTGCTCATTAAGTTCATTCATTTTACTGTTATTGTTTTTCCTCTTGTTATCGTCAAGATAATTCCCCAAATACAGAATTTTTCAATAAAAAAAGTTGACAAAATGAAATGGTAGAGCCGTCCTATAACAAGGATAAAAAAATCGCATAGGAACAGAGGGTCGCCACTGAGATCCGGAGCTTCTACAGGGCGTCTAAAATAATGCATAGTACAAAGAGAAGAAAAGAAACCCATGCAGATTATTTTATTGATAATCATTCACTCACATGCGACCAATGCACGCCAAATGTTGAGTCTACAGGAGATGCTCAGAGTTTTTGCTAGATGCATCAAGATACGACTGGCATCTACGTTGAATGGAACGGCGCGAATTTTCAAAGAAACCAGGTGAATCTCAAACGCATCCTGATGCCACAACAATCGTCCAACCGAGTCTTCCGGCGTTGCGACAGGTGTTTCATGCACAAGTCCCTTTAAAAATTCTCATAAAATCCAAGGGAGGTAGGTCTGGTGACCATACGATGGGTCCACCATGACCCATCCAGCTGCAAGGAGAAGTAGCCATCAGATGTACCCTGACGTCTGTGCTAAAATGTGCTGGAGTACCGTCGTGTTGAAATCGAATGCGTCGACGAATAAGCATCGGAACCCCATTCAGCATTTCTGGCAGAATCTCTTGCAAGAATGTTAGATAAATGGAACCGTTCAGTATTTTTGGAATAATGTATGGGCCAAGTAAATAGTCTCCTATAATGCAGCTCGCAACATTTGCTCAGCTCGTGTTTGTATTGCAACGCTCTCCCGTGGTTCTAGAGCTCTCTAAAGGTGTTGCGACATTCTGTTCCTATGCGATTTTTGATCCAGTTGCATGACGGATTTGTACACGTTTTTTTTAAACATCCTGTATATCTGGGTGGTTTAAGGCATCCGACTACGTTCGGAGGAAAATTTTTGAAAAATTGGATTTTTAAAAAATTATTTATTGTTTTGAGATGTATTGTCAATTATAAACCCTATCCATACAAAAAACTTATTTGAAAATATAATAAATTTTGAGAAATAGGAAAATTGGTATTAAACTCTGATAAAATTTAATCAAAACGGTTAACACTCTCCACAAACTGGTAATGCAGCAATCCTATTTTTATTTGCATACAAATTATAGAATATAATGATGAATGAGGTGAGCTAAAATCTGAGAAAAATGTTGAGATGCAAAAAAGTGATGGGTAAAAATATAAGTATGAAGGCATTTTTTCCATAAATTCACAAAATGTTTCGAAAAATATCACTAAATGACAGAGCATTTTCCCAACAATAAAACTTTTTGTCATTTTATTGCCTGTATTATTTAAAACCCATGCCGACATTTTTATGCAAATATATCTATTAATTTTTGAGATATCATGCTAACGGTGGAGAATTTTTATGAAAATTAAAGACAAATTTTAAGATGAAAAATATGTTTTGCTGAAAGATAGGCGAGACCTTCCTTTTTCTAAAAAAGCTAAACTATTTTGGAAAGAGGAAAGTCTGAACTACAAGAAAAAAACAAACAAAAAAAAAATCGAGAATTTGATCGATAACCAGTGTTTTCCAAGTAGTCGAATACCTTAAAATTGAAACGAAAAGAATGGAGTATACGGTACTCAGAAATGCTACATTTTGTTTCACCTTTCTGTTCTGCTCGGGTCTGTATAAACCGAAATAAAAGTTATGCCTTCGTAACAATATATAGAATAGGAATATTTTCATGAAACTTTTTGGCATCTTTGGTAAAGTATGTATTTCTAGAAGGATTTAGGTTCATTCAATGTAGCCTTAAAAGGCTGAGAGTGAACGAGGTTCAATTTTAGATGAATTTTTCTCTGAGCCTGCAAACATATATGAATTCGTTTCAGAAAGAAATGAATCACTTTTATTCAATGCTGCGAATTGTGTCAGGCTGGTTTTAGAATTTCAAACCCGGTTGCCTGACGGATGTTTCAGCTTCATTTACCAATCCTTCACTTGCGAAAGTTAATTTAGTTATATTAACGTCCCGTTGTAAAGCAACACTGGGGCTGTTTTGGGACGGACCATGACATTTTGAACCACGGTCAGATGACGAGGACGACACCAGAGCTGGCACCGTCCTCTTCCCAACACCTGTGGGAGGACGTTTGGCCTGACAGATTTAGCGTGCCAGAGACCCCTTCACGCGACGGTTCTTCGGTGGAATCGAGCCTCGAACCTGAAGCCCTCCGGTTCCAAAGCCGAGACCTTACCACCAGGCCACCTCGGTCCCTCCCGTTTGTGAAACAGAACTGAAGCATACAGAACATGGTTCTACTTTGACGCATTCAAGATGTCCGATTCTTTGCCCAGAATTAAAAGAACTCCTTAATATAAAATATTGAGAAATCCTCGCATCAGCATTGCAACTAATGAAAAGGGTGTTCGATTGCATGCAAAATTCTTAATTTTAATGTTTATTTTGAAAATGATAAAGAAAACGTGTTTTGTTAAAAGTGAGCCCAAAATATTTATCCACCAGTTTTTCTGTATGTTTTCTAATTTCAAAGTTTTTCTCTTTTAAATTTGGAATGTTTCTAATAAAATACAAAAAACGAGATTATTTGTATTGCAAGAATCAGCCTTAATATAAATTTGAAATTGAATTTTAAATGAAAAATACAATTAAAAGATTATAATACAAGTCATAATGTTTGTGCATAGATCTGTTGGAGTGCACGAAAAATGCTAGATTTCCGATTAGGAAGAAATCCAGCATTTGGCCTATCTGACGCCTAGGCGCCAGTCAACTGTCTTAGGTGCCGGATTGCAGGAAAGCCGCAGACATATCAATTTGAAAAAGTTGAAAAATATTGGAAAAGGTTTTTATAAAGTTTGAAAAATGCGAATGTAAAAGTGAGTGATGCTTTAAAGGCACTACCGTTTTAAAACCTTTAAACAAACTATTGAGTAAAGTTTTTTGTGTTGCTTTGCAACATTATCAAGAGTTTCACAGACGTGTTTTCGGTTGTTGTTGTTGTTTGTGAATTTTAGTGGCGCAAGAGCCAATCTTGGCTAAACTACGCCAAGTGTATGGTTAGATGATTAAACAATTGGGGAACAGAGATAAAGTTAAAATAATTGCATCAAAAGATCTTTTAAAAGAACTACATTAAAAGATTGAATGACACATGGTAAAAAAGTTTGAAGTGTTATTTGAAAAAAGGATAAAAAATAGGATGGATGGAAAGTAAGCTCAAAAGTGGTAAAAACTAGATATAATTGGAGAAGCAATGGCCCGTAAAAATTGAAAAAAGATTTTCATGGAGAATCACTCCCACTATGTTTGTCATTGCCAATGATGAAGTTTTAAAAAAAGGAATACGCTGAGTATTAAAATTCGGGCACTCAATCAATATACGATAAACACTAAAAGCAGTATTGCATGTATGACAGGTAGCTGCCCTTTCTCCGAATAGTAAATATTTGTGCTTAAAGCAAGTGTGTCCCACACACAGACGAGTCAATTTCACATCATGTCTTCGCAAAGGCAGAGTCGGCCACAGACCCATTGCAGGTTTAACAGCAAGCAGCTTGTTATTAATTTTTTGATCTCATGTTTCCTGCCATAATCCCTGTATGAAATTAGCAAAGGACCTCTTGATATCACAATAAGTAAGAGAGCGCTGTCAAAGTAAGGAGGCATCTCTAGCAGCTTTGTCTGCCGCCAAATATGCCGACATGACTGGACAGAATCTGAGTCTGAATAGGATGAATATTTCATGAACAACTGAGTATATCCGAAAGGAAGGTTTTCGGATGAAGCCACCTTTAATTTATATGGGAAAGTTAACAGTCCTCATTGATGGTTAGGGATAAAGAAAATCTGCATAGAATGATAGCATAATCAGCGTGATTCTAAAAAGGTGTTTGTTTTCATTGCCATAAGCAGCAGTTGTTTCTTGATCTTCTTCCTCTATCCATCCATTACCAGGTTAATTTACTACGACATACCTTCAGAGTGGTTATAGCTACAATAAGAGGATACGGTTCTCTGCTTCATTCTGTAGTAAAATGGCGATCCACACGTTTTTGGTCGGTACCTGAACGATTACTTATTCCATCACTGGAAGGGCCGCGGTGGATGCAGGGCATGCCATCTGGGGGATGAAACGGGGGTTATGCAACCGGGCCCCAAAACTTTGGGGGCTTCCATAGTGATTAAGAATTAGAACAGTGCTCAGAACAATAATAATGTTACACATGTTAAAAGTCTACAAGTTTGTTTCTATGTGGCTGGCTGAACATCGGCCGACGACTTTATTGGGTGAAAATCACATCAGTATCTATAAAAAGGAGGGAAAAGTTCATTCGTGAATAGGAAAATCCCCATCAGACATGTTAAGACAGAGGGGCGTGTCCGGTGGCCAAAAGTTTAGACTGAGGCTGGGTTCAAATGGACTTGTAAATCATTAGCTATCTACTTTTGTCTATATCTAATGTAATACTTTTTTTACAATCCTTTACATTGCCGGTTACTAAATATAATAAATGCTGAACCCTCTTTCGGCAAATTAAAATTAAATAAATCATTATCTTCGGCCAAGCATACGAGTATAATGCTTAAACGCTTTTGATATACTAAGTATCGAAAAAGAAATTGGATAAATTGACATTTTCCTGGAGTAATGAATAGCAAAAACAAAATCACGCATCATTAAATACATATACAAATATCCCAGTTTTTGTTTTACTTTGAAAAAAATGTAGGCCCGAAATGATTTCTTGCACTTGGACCTCTTCTATCGGTTTTTGCATTTTACAAATTCCTCCCGTGTTTTATGTAAAATTTTAGCTGTCTTAAAGCGCAAAGTGCCACTTTTCTCCTTATCGCCAACTTTAAGAACTAATTTTTCTCTCAGATTCCTTTTTACAAATTGTCAATAGTCCCCGTTCAAAATTTGGTGGCTTTGCGGCAGATATTTCGAGCTACAGAGGTATCTGAGTACCGTCAATTATCCTGTACTTATATTTAATTTGACTTATTTCCTATCCAGAGCGATTGAATTTTGGAATCTTTTTACACTTATTTTTTAATGTGCTGCGAAATGAACGTTTCTTCGGTTATAGCACGTTTTTTTTTCATTTCACAATCGTTTTATTACTTCATCGATAAAAGTAATTAAATTCTGATTCCACACTTAGTGCCCATGTGTTAATGAATTGAAAAAAAATTATTAATATTTTTTAAATATAAATTTTATATATTATTATTAATATTTATAATATAAAAAATTAAAAGACTGAAAGTTGGAAAATATTTGTTTAGCACTTTAAAGTGTGTTTAGTTTAGTTATATTAACGTCCCGTTGTAAAGCAACACTAGGACTATTTTGGGACGGACCTCGTCATTCCGAACCGTGGTCAGATGACAAAAACGACACCTGAGCTGGCACCACCCTCTCCACACCAGAACAGTGACAGGACGTTTTACCTGACTGATTTAACTTGCACTAGTCTCGAACCTGAAAGCCTCCGGTTCCAAAGCCGAGACCTTACCACCAGGCCACCATGGCCGCAGCACTTTATATATCTGTAAAAGCTAGTTAAAGAAATTTTTTTAATCTAAAATTTCAATAATAATAATCACAATAAATCATATGACTAATAGCTAGGACATAATTGCTATGAAAAATTATTCAGTGCATTTTAATTGTCTTTAAGAATCGTTTTTAATATTTTTAACAATATATTTTTAATACTGATCAGTACTAGTCACACTTTAGTGGACAAGTTTCAATTTTAGAAGCAATATGCAATTTTTAAAACAAAATACTCGCTTTACAGGAATTTATCTAAAATGAAAGGGAAAAAAAAGCTACAACGCGATATCCAGTTGAAGAATTCAAGGGTAAAAAAACCTGAGCATCTCCATTCACTTCACTTTTTTTGATGGATCGTCTGAAAATATCCCTTTCCGAACTTTAATTACAGAGACGCATTCAATCATTTTCTTGGGAATGTGTTCATTTTTTTCCTCCTCCGCAATCCCTTTTCCCTCCCGTCGAGAGGGCGGGGCTACGTCGGAGGAGCGTCGAACTGTGCAAGTGTTGAATGAATTGCTTTTTTTTATTTGCTATTCTTTTTTTTCGGATGGTTCTGTCGGATCCGAATATATTTATAACCTAACGTAATATATATTAAAAATTACAAGCATTAAAGTGTGCTTACACACTTGAAACTTCGAAAATTGTTCAAACTATCGAATATTTATTTATTGCTTCAAAATGTTCTCTGATCCTGTAGCTTTCAAAAAATTTCTAAATATGGTTAATAGTCGGAACAACAGATGAATAAATATTAGTAAAATTGAAACATTTACAACCAAGGAATCAGAAGTAGTAAAGAATCCGGCTCGAGGACTTTGTCAAGGATCACCCTCAGACAGGAATTTTTTCTGTGAGGAGTCTGACTTTCGTCAAGGAATGGATCCCTTGTGATCCGAAAATCCCTAACTGTTGAGGTTTTAGAGATAAAATTAGTATCAAAAAATTAAAATACAGAATTTATAAAATAGTAAATCAAAAAATTCACAGCAAACCAGAAAACACAAGACCATAAAATCAAATTCTTCGACATAAGAAGGCAGAAAGACCTCTAACTAAATTAAAGCCTTACGTATCACACATTGTAATACAGAATTTATACAATAGTGTCAAACGAATTTCACCCCCCCCCCCCAACACACACACATAAAGCAAACTTGACATCACAAGAACATAAATTCAAATTCATCAACATAAGAAGGCGGAAAGAACATTCACCAAATTGAAAGTCAACAGTCGGAATATATCTCGAGTTATAAAAATTTTCCTTGAGGTACTTTCGCTAAGAAATCTAGTTTCATTTTTTAAAAACTCATGACACTTTTTTATGAAGAATGATATTTTTCTACTATATTGCTTGATTCAAACAATCATAACTCAACAAAAAATGAACTAAATACTTCTACTTATATGTCAAAATAATCTGTATGAAACAGTGGATTTTGTGCTTCCATCAAAATCATATTAATAGAAATAAAATTTTAACAGCTATTTAAAAGTTAAAATTTCAGAAAAAATCTTGCTTTTTCTATGCATCGTTGATGAAATAAACTGTTTCAAAACACCTATATTTATTTATAACTTGAGTGAGGTAAGCAGCTGATAAGAGGCATCATTCCGAACTAGAACGGTGTGTCTGTACAAATTAGAATTTAGGATATCGTGTTTCAAAAAATATGGCAATGGCCTCATTAAATATTAATCAATGAATGAATAATTTGTGTGATGTGGGTTTTTCTCACTGAAATGAGTTTAAATATATATTAAGGATCTATGGTGAAAAAACTGAATTCGTAAAGTTAAAATTTTAAGAAAATCTTTTGATGTGTGGTTCACTTTAAAAATAAATTTATTACGATTTCTCTACGCTATTTAATAAATGCTTTTTAATGTTAATCCATTCAAATAATGAAGATCAACTATAACTCAGAATCAAAAAGAATTACAAAAAGGAAATTGCTGATATTATTTTATCATCAACATTGTGGATACGTGTCAAAGTGGGGACTTAATCTGTCAATATTTCCGAGTAAGGTTTCCATATGTGTGAAGCAATAACCTAAAAACGTAACGATTAAATATATGAAATAAGTTGTCTCTTTGATTCGATCACTCGAAAGGGTTTCCGAATATCACTGGAAGATTTGGAGTTATCAACAGCTACTAATCGCTGCAAACACAATGCTAGCAACTGTGCTGAAGGCCTATAAACACTTCAAGCTGGAAACACAGCACTAGTGATTATATTGAAAAACTAGAAGCATTTTTATGGTGACATCTTAGTAAGCCAGTAACAGCCATTAGACAACAGCGAACGCATTTGTCGAATGGTTAATTTAAGAGACTTCAAACCCAAATATCGCAGGTTCGATCCTTGGTGGAATTCAACCTGCACATTATCAACCACCACCATTGCCACACTGGGGATCTCGGACGATGAACTTTCAAAGAACTATCGTGGCGCCACCTGCCCGTAGCAAACGCAACCAACACAAAGACGCCAGACTGACTTGACACAGCAACAACTCTCTTAGCACGCCATAACGCTTGGCGCTATCGAAACACTCTCTTCTCACGCCATAACGCTTGGCGCTATAAAAATCGTTCGTGTCTACATACTCACTGGTAGGAGAGTATTATGGTGACATTTTGTTAAGCTAGTAACAGCCGCTTGACATCAGCTTTCGCTTTTGTCGAATGGATAAGTTACTGGATTTCCAACTCAAACATCGCAGATTCGATGTTTGAGAATTCAACCTCCACATTGGCATAATTCCGCCAACACCTTCGCCACATTTTCAGTTGGTACCAACGACTGTAGTTTTGCAAACAGTGCTAGATTATGAAAAAAGTAAAATGGGTGATTACCTTTGGGACCACAAATCCCTCCTTCCACCCACGGGCTTCAAGATTTTTGCCACGATATTTTCAGAATAATCTAATTTTGTGCGTTCGTTTGATTTTCAAGCTCTTTTACTCGACCCTATCCAAAGTAAAATTGGCTGTCATTTAAATTTTAGAACATTAATTTTTAGGACTTACTTTCAAATTCACTTGCAGTTCGGTGCGGTTCAAGTTTTGTTGATTAAAATGCATATCAAACAGCCTTGACAAGCTATGAAATTTAGAATACCTTAAAAGATTATTTCTCTATTTTGATTTTTAAATTTAAATTCTTAATTTTTTTTTTGTTTGTTTCAAGATATGCTTCGTTTCAATTTTTTTTTCAATATTTGTTACTTGAAAATTCCTCACATGGTTATTAAGTTAAATTAACCCTTAACTGGAGAAGGGAAATTTTATGCCTTAACTGGGGAGTGCTTCTATGAGAGCTTATTTAATTGACACTCTAATTAAATTTTTTGATCAATGTATTAGTATGAAAAACAGCCAATGTATTTAGCAGAAATTTTCCTTAATAAATAGATAAGTTTTAGAAATTTTTCCAAAATATATTACCATTGAAATAAATAACTAAATAAATGTGTCGGAACATATATTTTCTTCTCAAATGACATGTTACAATAAATAATATTTCTGAAAAAACATATTACTTTATATTTTTTAAATCATGTTCATTTTTCCCGTATATGAAAGTATATAGAAAACAATACAATATAAAATTCAACTATTTTATGAAAAATAAAAAAAATAAAAACTGAGAATGGGTAAAATTGCCAATTAAGCGTTCTTATCGGCTTGTATGAATTTCATATCACGGTTTTCGAGGGCATTTTAAACCTACCGGTTAAGAACTAATATAAAAATCAACTTATAAATTCTGTATATATTTCTGTTAATATATGAATGAATCATATTCTTGAAAAATTACTTTTGCTTTTAAAATCTTATTTATTTTTTCAGTATATCAATGGAAAATATAAAATGAAGTTTCCTGAAAGCGTCTGTTTATTTGAACCTTAAAAACGCGAGAAACAGTTAACGGATATTGGAGATATTTATACCATTTTGTAGAACATTTATTGGAAAAGGTTTTAGCATCAAAGTCATGTCAAAATAATAGAGGGAGTTTTGTAATTGCGAGTTTAATTATTCCGTGCATGACAGAAAACCTTACATGTGCAAATAGCAAGAGCTGATCTATGCAAATGCTATACACTTCTTTGTTTACATCTGATTTCAAACAGCGATTCAAGCCTCATTTTGTTCAAAAGAAGGAAATCCAACCTTTGCGGAACACATTAAATGCCAAAAAGCTTCGTTTGTTGAGGAAAATGAAGGGGGAAATAATGTTGGATTAGCGAATATCAGAGATAAACAGCAGTATATGTGCTTTTCACTTATCCGCGCATGCGCGAAATCCTCAAACTGTGTATATGCTGTCCTACCATCACAAGAAGAACCCTGACCATGGTTGTCGTAAATAGAAGAGTCCAAGTGAGGAGGGAAGTAGGCGTTAAAGCAGTCTTTGTCTAGTTGAACGCGCTTCATTAGGAGAGAAATTCTTTTCGCTTGTGTTTATACAGATATACTTTTATGACAAACAAAATTAAATTGTTGATGAAATTCCGTATTATTTAACCTTTAAAATAATGTTTTGCATAAGAAAGCCTTCAACGATATTTCTTGAACTGCTTTTTAACTGCTTCAACTGCTTTTTAAGACCTTTTAACTGTCAATTAAATAAAAACCATTGGATAATAGCAAAATATTTTGATATTTTCTTGAAGATTCATGTGTCTTTAAGAGTGGAAAGCTGATCTTTTAAAACTTAATCCCCCTCCCCCCACTCCTACGTTTTACACTAGTATTTGTGAGTTTTGAATCAGGTGAAAACGAGCAATAGTTTCAAATAATAAACTTAGGATCAGAAAAAAAAAAGTTTATTTGGAACTGTTTAATTCATAATAAATCTTTTACTGTTTGGTATAAGTAAAAAGTAAAAACACGAAATTCAGCAAAAAACTAAAATATAAATAAATCAATAAACAGACATTAAAGATATTTGCTCCTTTTATATTCTTTTGAGAACTAACGAAGTATTTATCAGAATCTTTGTAATAAATCATACACCCTAAAATTGGTTACCAGTCCTCCTTAGCACTTCTTACAGGTATATTACACATAAAGTAATATCCACAAATGATTGAAGAATAAATATTACCAAAGAGTTTTAATAAATTAAAACAATATTCAAAATTATTTAGCCGGTAACTAGTACTAACTGAATATATAAGTGAAATAAATTTAGTTGATCAAACAAATTAACACCGTCAGATATTTATAATAATTTTAAAATTAAATAGCAATCATTTGTACTTTTTTGAAGTGATTATTGCAAGCATGGACCGAAGTGCAAACCAAAATGAGACTTCTAACCGGCGATTTTTCTAATTATAATAGTACTTCTAACCGTTTCTTTTGGCGCCGAAAGAAATATTGCCCTTTCCTTCACCACCCAAATGTAATAGAATATCCCGTTTTCAAGCCGACTGACTTCTACTTTTAGGGTTACTGGGGTTTTTCTCCTCACGGTAAGGCAGTACAAGAGCTGTGGTATGCATATGCGATAGGTGTGGCCACGCTAGTCTGGTTGGTAGCTCGTCTGTCTCGTAACCGAAAGGTAGTGTTAACTGCAAAGTTCTCCAAGTTCATCACAAATGATACCCTTGGGGGTACTGAGTCGGTGTCTGATTAGGATCTCAATTCAAACATGCGGATGGATGGATGAGTCCCCCTGGGTCGTGTCGCGTGTGCTCACCTGAACGGTGCTCGTTCACAACGAAAGGCGCACACTTCTGCCTTAATACGAAAGAGCCAAATCTCATTCGGCTTGGTATGACCAAGAGGTATGAGACTGAACAGAACAGAACAGAACTAAGAACGCCTCCTCGTTCTGATCAGAGATGATTGAGGGTACTATAAAATTAGTTTTGTTGCTATTTTTGATCATTTCTAAATATATTTTTATATTGTGTGACATGCTCAGGTCACATCGGGTGGAATTTATCTAAATAATTTTTGTTCATAATTTTTCTTCTTGGATGCTATGCCACAGGCAACGCCGTTTCAGTACTGCTAGTAATGGTATATAGAAAACAATACATTGTAAAATTCAGCAATTTTGTGAAAAATAAAATAAAAAATGACAATGGGTAAAATTGGTTTTATATCACGGTTTCCTAGGACATTTTAAACAAACATTTTCCTAGCGCATTAAGAACTAATTTAAAAATGAATCTATAAATTATGTATATATTTCTCTTCATATATCAATAGATATTATAAATTTTTTAAAATTCTTTATCACTAGAAAAATGAATGATGCTTAACATACATATCAGAATCAGTGGAATGCGATTTTTTAAAGAAAAACTCTTCTGTACAATTATCCTTATCACAAAAATCATTTTCTTCTTCATTTAAAAGTGCCTGCAGCATTGCTTCACGATCGGATAAGTCAATCGGATGATATTTTGGAGCCCAAGTTTTAGCTCCATCTGCTAAGCCATGTTTATCACTGGGACACTAACAGAAGACCGCACTCAAAGAAATAACTGAATTGTTTTTTAAGTACCCACGGAAATCGATTGTAAAAGTGCACGTGTATTTGAAGGTAACAAAACAGAAAGACACATGGTTTTTCCATTCAACTGAGCTAAGAATAGAACAGGGGTGATCAAAAGTCCATCGCTAGTGATATCGTCACGGTCAAGGGTCAATAAGAAATATTTGATTTTGGAAGGGAAAGTGCGGTCGCTTCAAGCGCATCGCATGAATGTTCCGATAAAACTTAATCCCTCCCTGAGCACGTTCACGAAGAAAACGATTGGTCGAACCATTCCCTTCTGGAGGGCTCCTTGAGTCGCTGCTCATTAGTAACCCTTCGAATGCCCGGGCAATTAAGCCCAGAGTGCGAGGTATAAAAGTGGGAAATGATGATTATGCCGTAGCTAATGGTCGGCCGATGAGTGTACGAGGGAGTCATAACATCTCGACATTTGGCCCTCTGCTCTAATGGACGGGGGCCGTTCATAAAATGTGTAAAGGGCGACTTCCTCAAATGAACGATGCAGACTGTAAGTTGCTCTCCCACCTCCTTCCTATTCATCCTGGTTGTAGAAACCAGATACTGCTTGGAACGTTGTTGTTTTATTTCAGGGTCAACCTGTTACAGTAAGAGATGATACATTCAGTGGCAAAAGATGAGCACCCCGTCATCTCGTAGCATTGTCTCTAAGGTGACAATGGGCTTGTCGAAGGGTGGGGGGCGTGTAAAGCCCCCGCTCCCCAACTCTCAACAACAAAGGTTTCAAACCGGTCCAGACAAAGGTCACGTGTTGTCCGAGGGGGTGAGACGCTACTAAAAGGGACCAGGAGATAACGACAGGAGAGATCCCTAAAGTTAAACGACCTCGCAAAGTCCTCCTATTATGATCCTAAACTATCAGTAAATTTCTACAATATATTCCCTTCTCCAATATGTCTGTCCTTGTCAAATACCTGAAATCAGATGATTTAATAAACTCATAAGCCGCAAGCTTACCTGTTGTACAATACAAAAACGAACTCAAATCAAGCAGCCAATGGGATAGCTTTCTGTGCAGAGTTCCCTCCCCCCACCCCTGACTCTAGATAGAGTTGACATCGCTCCCGACCGAAAATAACGCATAACGCCGATTGGACGCCATGACACAATACCGTATCCATTGGTCGCCGCCACTCTACCAACCCGGACCCATTACTTCTTACTCCAAAAGGCCTCAGTCCCAGCTACTCTTTCGAGCAATAAGCATCCAGGTTGCTCACCAGTCCATGAAAGCTAAAAGATGCAAAGCTTTCTAAATTTTCACGCCAAGAGCGGAGGTAGCCCATCACGGGCGGGTACTCTTGGAAACTGCAAGAACACGACAGGAGAAATAAGGACTAGAGACGCTGGAGGAAGGTCGTGCCGTTCGCCATGAATGGACTTGCAATCTCCGAATGTCTTTTATGTATATATATTGTAAATATTGAACTAATACAATAATCAAGAATATGATTTGTTCCTGTACTCATTTCTATAATAAGTATACTATGGGAATAGACGATTAACAAGATTAGTGTGGATTTAGATATTGCCACAAGATAAATGGATTAAACGCGGCACCAGCCATCTCGAAAGTGACTCTAGGAGTACACGCTACACGTGGGGAGAGGAGAGGGAACTTTACTCAGACCAAATGCATTTTTTTAGGTTAAGTCGTTGTTGGTGTTACTTATGGCCGACTGCTAACTATCTGCCATCGATTTCAGTCAAGTAAGCGTCTCTTGTTTTTACAACAGCGCCAACTAGGGACAGGAGTACGATTTAGCAGCTTCATGCTTTACATTCGTTTGCATAACCCTCCCTTCTACTTAATTAAACCATTCAATGATTATGCCGAGAAGACGTTTATATTATGCGTATAGCAATTATCTTGTAAGGAAATTTCTTCGAAGCGACAACTCCGGGAAAATTTTATTTCACTGTAATGTATTTTGAAAAATAATGCTGGAATTCAGAACTTGGCATCTCTAAAACTTCATTACAAAGAATATTTTAATATAATAACTGTCTCGGATTAGAACTTCTTAGGCGAATGATTTTAGTCACGACCATGTCTGGAATTTCGCATTTGGACTATCTCAGGCAAAATCAGATCCTTTTTTGGGAAAAATAATATATACAGAAAAATGTAGCATTAATCTATTATTTCTTATGGCACTTGCCATTGAATAAGCCCACTGTTGCGAAGACAGCTATTTCAGCCGATGGGGTGCGTCTCTTGTTTTAGTAACGCCAACTAGAGCCGAGAGTAGGACTTCTTTGCCACTCGCGCGTCACACATCCCTTTGCACAACTCCTTTTTACAGGGGGGTGCATTCACACACCTCACAGATAGGACCGACGGATAATGCCAGAATCGGGACGCCCAGATCACGGGAACGGCACGCTACCACTATGATAGGATACCGGCATTTTGGCTTATGATTTTGTCAATTATTTAGTCTTCAAGATTTTGATTTATCTTCTTACTAGCTGGTGCCCGGCGTATTGCTGCCGCAGAAGAAATAATTTTGGAAATATCGTTTGGAATTGGAAATAACTGTCTTGTTTGATTAGGAATGATAGAAATATTTATGGCGCTCATAAACTACATTTATCTTTATTTACACTGTAATATTATTATTAGAAAGGAAGAACGGCTGTGGCGGTTGGGTCTTTATAACTTTTTGTTTTCTTAGTTTGAGTTATTAATTGTGGTTGAATTTTCTTATGTAGTTTTACTTTTTATATATATATATTTGTTTCATTTGGCGACGTTTTTTAATGTTTTGCTTTGTTTTTGTCTTTTGCTGTTTAAATTGGTATGTCTCTTTTGCCGTAATTTTTGGGATCACGAGGTGTCAATATTTTTTACCATTGTCCACCGATGCCTCACAGAAAAAATCCCTTATTTGGAATCCTTGCTTGAAAGTGGCCCTTGACGAAGTTTTCAGGCCGGATTCTCTTTCTATTATTTTTTTCTATTAATTATTGTTTTGATTCGGCATCTATCTATCTATCTATCTATCTATCTATCTATCTATCTATCTATCTATATGTGTGTATATATATATATATATATATATATATATATATATATATATATATATATATATTTAAAGAGAGAGATTACATAATTTTAATCTGCCTATAACCATTCCCTAAGTGCAAGTAAGAAATGTTAAAAGTTTCATCGCAATCGGATGAACAGTGCGGCACCGCATATGAGACATATACACAAACCTACACGAAGTGTACGAAAAAATACCGCGATTGTCAAAAGTTTTAATTTTGATCAATTTCCGTGCTTATGCCTCAGTTTAAAACACATATTTTTTAAATAAAAAACAATGGCAATCTATCCATAAATATTATATATAATCCAAACACTCGTGAAATAGTGGATGAGAGCATTTGCAGAAATGAAACCTGGCAAGTAGTCTTCGTACCAAATTGCTCAATTTCTATCAAGTTTTGGATCTAATCTGGCGTAGAAGAAAATCCACTGCATACCCGTATGCTTGTGTACACAATTAGAAAGCTAAGATCTAGAAAAATTTACTATCACAAGGATTGCCAGTAAGGGATCAAATTTAAAAACCGTTTGTGAGCTGACTATTCGCATAGTCGAGGGAATAAAAACTCAATCAGCTAAATAATAGAAATTTGGAATGCAATCTAGTCACCAAACGTATCCACTTCAGAGTTTTGAACTGAATGGTTGAACTGAAGGCACTAGAAATGTACATTCGATAAGATTTGTGTCGGTGGTGTTGGTTGGAACCGCGCCAATGCGTAGGTTGAATTCTGCCAAGGTTCGAACCTGCGATGGTTGGGTTTGAAGTCCAATTACTTATTCATTCGACAAAAGCGACCACTCATGTCTAGTGGTTGTCACTGGCTTATTAAGATATCACCTCAGATTCAAGCATAAATGACATGAGATGCTTGTGTTTGTAAATAAAATTATAGGTATGCATATTGAAATTAGATCAATATATACATCAATATTTAATATCATATTTAAATTCAGTTGTACTCTTTGAGGGTCGCATGTATGGTTGGGACATTTATGGTAAGAAAAACCTGAAGGGTGATTGCTTTCGGTGTTTTTATTTCAACGTTATTTTCTTAAAAATCTAAAAAGTTTGAAAACACAGCTGGCAAAATGCATCCCCTTCCCTAACCCCATCCTTTTCCTTCTTCGGACATCTGACTTTTTTTCAGGTTCAATTTTGGTTGAATAATTAATTATCTTCTGTCAGGGGGCTACGCAGTCGAAGATCGATTCAAGCGCCATCTGCTGCAAGAAAGTATCTCGTGTTTTTTTTCTTCTATCGTCCACGACGCCTTAAAAGAAGCCAATGCACCAAGAAGTGCAGCGACGTGAAAAAATTTAATTTAGTCTTCGTCTTCTGAACGAATGCACTTATTCTTATCTCTTTTCTCATATCGATGCTATCTCTCATGTGAGCAGTTTTTGCCATTTTGAAAGAGAAATTTTTATTTTTTATCACGTGGGAGCATGTTTTCACTTTAGATTTTTGTAGATGAAAATGTGAAGGCAACAAATTGTTGAAGCCTCAAAATACGAAGGCAATAAATTGCTGATTTATCCTTTAAATATTCTTTTGTGTCGGCTTTCTCAGTATAGAGATATCTATATCGTCTGCTAATGTAGTTTTATTTTGGAGTCAGCTTCTGTTGTACAGTTTTTGAATTACCTGCCATCTGCTGCTGTAGTATTTAACTTGGAAATCCCAGTGTGGTAACTTAAGTCAAGCAACGTTTTTAAAAAAATAAACCAAACAAGTTAAAATATTGTTTGTTTAATCGTTAAAGATTGTTGGTTCGGAGATAATTTCAACTAATTAAAATAGGCTATTAGAAAATAAGGCAGAAGGTTGACATATTTGACGATTTATCACCAACAAAAGTTACAACTTGATTTGCAAATGATACATTCTCTGGATTCTTAAGAATTGTTTTAAATAATTTAAGTCATTAACCAGTTTAAACCTATTTGAAGAAAGCACGAGACTATCAAATATGCTCATATTTTTTTTTAAATGATGGGCTCAAAATCAAAAGAAATTTTAAAAAAATTATATATATAAAATACTGAACAGACATTCCTTGACAGATGCATATTTATCGTCGAGTTCGATTTATTTAATCTTAAGCCGTAAGACAAAAGATCGTACTTTTTTTCATTAACAATAAAAAAGTTCAAAAATTGGTTTTTAAATTGTAAAGGAATGAGAATTGAATAGATATGTTCCATCTAAAAAATTATGCCAAGCAATATCGCTGGAATTTATTTAAAACAGTTCTTAAAAATATATTTTCAAAGGGTTTTAAGATCTTTATTTCTGTCAACTCTTGCTTTTTGTTAATAATGAATTATAAATTAGCAATTGAAAGTGCAAAATAAATTTGTCTGAAATTTAAATATAAGTGGAACTTTTTTTTTGAAGAATCAAGATGTAATTAGAGATATTAACTATAATATTAATCTATAAATAGGTCATAGGGTAACCAAACATTAAGGATTATGAAAAGTGAACGAAGCACGCATAATTTTTCGAGCTTTTTGTAACCTTTTGCAGTAATAAATTGTAGTATTAAAATTAATTAAAAAATTAAATTAAAACTGTTTTAAATTAATTTGCACTGTTTAAATTAATTATTAAAATTAATTAAAACAGTTTTTAGAAACACACTTTTATCAAAACAATTATCGTTTAGAAGTAAGACATTTATTTATTTTCTATTAGTTTTCTCTTAAGTACACACTAAAAGATTTTTGTTTTAAATTTTAACTTTAAAAATCTAATTTTTTTACAGTAGGTCCTTAATGCATTTTTTAACTCATTTCAGTGCGAGAAAAACCACATTCCTCTAATTATTAATTTATTAATTAATATTTAATGAGTATATTTTTTGAGACCTTATATTTTAAATTCTGATTTGGGCTGACACATCATTCTAGTTGGAAATGATGCTTAATATTAATCTTCATGTTGTCAAAAAATGTTATAAAAATCTATAGGGTTTTTTTTACCAATTTTTTCATCCTCGATGAATAGAAAAAGCGAGATTTTTTGTCATTTCACTTTTAAGTAACTATTAAAAATTTATTTTTATAAATATAACTTTGATTGAAGCACAAAACATCCACTGTTTCATTCACATTATTTTGATACATAAATAATCATATTTGGTTCATCTCTTGTTGGTTTATGATCGTTTGAATGAAGAGGAAAAATATCCTTCAAAAAATGAGTTTTCAAAAAACTGAAGCTAGAGTGTTTAGTGAGTGTACCTCAAGAAAAATCTGTATAACTTCAGAACTATTAAGAATATTGACAACATCTTAGTATTGTTTAAAAGCGAAACGACCAGAGAAAACTTTAAAGCAATAAAAATAATATACAATATTTTGAAAGATTTTCCAAGTTTTAAGTGTGTACGTACACATTAATTTACGATTTCCGATTCATTTTCATCAAAATATGATAGAAATTTGCAAATTTTGAAAAGGGAGCATGGCAAATATCATTTATTCATGAACGTCTCATCATATTTATTCATATACCGCTGAAATTACGTATTGTTAGGATTCGGAGTATTTAATACGAGAAAATTAATCAAAAGCTTGAAATCGAATTTTTTTAATGAGACTTTCTGATTGTGAACGGCTAAAAACTAGATAGGACCCAAATTGAGATAATTTAAAATTAAATCAACCGAAAAATGTTTCCTACATGTTCAATCTGCATTTATCTTTCTAGCCATTTAATAAATCTAATAGAATAAGTGGCAACATTGAAGATGCAAAAATGCAACAACTTCTTTCACTTCTGAATTTTTTAGCAATTTTTTCGGAATTTTTTTTAAAGGCTCCAATAGTCAAACATTTTTTACCGTCAAAAAATAGTTTAAGTTCCAAGAAGTTTTGTAGGAACCGTTACAGAACATTTTCCATTCCATTCCTTTTCTTTCTTTTACCTCTAGATTTTGTGGCTAAGGTTTCTAACTTGTTGGAATTCGTAGTATTTGTTTTTGCTTCTTAACTTTATCTCTATAGAATTCTTCATAGTTTTGGGTTTAGAGGCTGAAGTTGTTTGGGGGAAAATTTATATATTTTTGTAACTCTTCATTTTGGAATTATTCTGTTACCTTCTTTTCCTATCAATCCTTATAGTAAATACTATAAAACTGTTTAGAAAAAGTTAGATATAATCTCAATTTTAAATTGACAAATTCTTATTTCCTTGATTTTCTTAATATGATTTTCTTGATTAGCTTAAAATGTACATACACACAAGAAGATTTTTTTAAAAAAATTTTAACTTTCCAAATCTAATTTTTTTACAGTAAATCCTTAATGCATGCTTAGCCTCAGTTTAGGGAGAAAAAAACCCTATTCCGCTAATTATTAAATGATTAATTAATAATAATGAACTAATTATCATAATTTTTTAAACATGGCATGTTAAATTCTAATTTGTACAGACACACAATTCTAGTCGGAAATGATATCAAGTATGAGTCTTCATGCTGTCTGCCTCCATCAAGTTATAAAAATGTATAGTGTTTTTAACAACTTTTTCATCAACGATGAATAGCAAAAGCGAGATTTTTTCTGTCATTTTAACTTTTTCATTAAATTTATTTCTATAAATATAACTTTGATGGAGGCACAAAACATCCACTGTTTCATACAGATTATTTTGATATATAAATTATAGTATTTGGTTAATTTTTTGTTGAACTGTGATTATTTGAATAAAGAGGAAAAGTATCATTCTTCATAAAATGAGTTTAAAATAAACCGCAACTAGTTTTTAGTGAAAGTACCTCCAGAAAAATCCATATAACTCGTGAAATATCCGGAATACTGACAACATCTTGGTATCGTTTGAAAGCTAAAGGAACAGATAACATTTTGAAACAATAAAAACATTCGTTACTTTGAAAGATTTTCGAAGTTTCAAGTGTGTACATACATCTTAAATCAGTTGTGATTCTTGGCAAGACACTGAAGTCAACGTTTTTAAGTGCATAATTATAATCATTAAACTATTTCATTATCTGACATCACTGCACAGTTCAGAATTGGCTGCAGCCCCAGAATGTGGCTAGCTTGCATGATCAGTCCGGCTGTGATTTGACAGCCGATTGTTAAATCATTTCCTGCCTATTAATGTCCATAAAAGACCCTAATTTTAAAGGCATTGTCAGATATACACTGAAATTTCAGTTTTTTTGTTGTTCCTATCAAATCTTAAAAGCATCTACGGCTATATTAAGCTTCCTTGCTTGAAATCCCTATTAATTTGAATATATGGGCAAAGTAAGTTTTGATTTTCTGATGTTGGGATACTGTCGCTGCTTTTTCGCCTCTTATTAAAAATTAAATGTACCGAAAGGACATAATCAACAGTCCAGTTTATGTTTACTGGGATACAGCCGTAAATGTGGCACTCTTTGGAGAGAGAGAGAGTTTCTTATCACTGTGGTGAAGTTCTCAATATTTAATAAGAAAGAGCTAAGTGCTAAGAACCAGCACGACTATTCTCAAACTTCAAGGTCCATCCAGATTTTTTTAAAAATTTTTTAACTGGATATAGAGCTGAAATAAATTCTTTCAATTCCTACTCACACTTTCCCTGTATCTTGTTCAAATTTTCAATAGTTAATAAAATATCTCTTATTCATGCACTCCAGTTCAAATACAATTTTTTAAACACGTAATGGATGGCACTGTATGTTCATACAGTTATTTATTGCACTTGATGTTAATACAAATTTTTACCTTAACACTTAATTTGCAAAATTATCCGCAACTTTCCTAAGACAAATGAATTTTGTGTCTTTGCATTGGCAATTGATATATGTAATAGAAAAAATTAATGTAATAGATTTTAATAATAATTAAAAAAGCTAATTAAAATTGCGTTTTTTATTTTTATATAAGATAGTATTGCAAGAAGTTACTAAAGAATATCTTTGAAAATATGTTGCTATTTCAACGCATGTCCGTCTAATTCAAAAAATGGATATTATTAATTCATCACTGGGAATATTGTAATGTGACGAAATATGGATTTTCTGAAATGAAATAGTGATGCAAATATTCTTAACAAAAAAATATCGATTGTAAGTCGAAGAGAATGGGCTTTAGCATGCTTCAGACTTTACATTTTCTGTCGTAACATCTTCTTTTTGTTAATGAAAGCGAGAATTTGTCATTAACAGCCTCTGGGATTCTATTTTTTTAAATCATTAATGGAAGATTAATTATGAAGCAAATCGAATGATAAATAATGTAAATAAGTAAAACTAATTCCAAGAGTCATCACAAATGTTGATTTAAACTCAATTTAATCTTAGAAATACAAGCTATTAAAATTTTAATTCCTATTTGTAACTATTTCAGCCTAACTATAATTTTTCAGTGCTTTGACAGTAAGAATACAATTAATGTTTTAATATTTTAAAATACATATCATTATGAAAGTATATGAAAATAATTCATTTGTGCAGCGTTTTGTTTAGAATTAAAGCCTTTTTCTAACGATTCTCGGATTTTAATTTTCAAAGTAAACAAAAACTAAATAAGCAGAATCCTTAAAGTTCCAAAAATATGCGGTTCCTATTAAATAATATTGACGTGTCCCACAAATGACTAAATTATTATTTATATATCTTCTTAACTTTTCTTTTATCGGATTAATTTTGAAAAATTCGACCTCTATTAAATATATATATATATATATATATATATATATATATATATATATATAT
>JAPMOQ010049553.1:981376-992448 GCA_026543055.1 Argiope trifasciata
ATATATATATATATATATATATATATATATATATATATATATATATGTGCTCGGCAAGTCACCAAATAGTGACCAAGTTTGTCATCAAGCTCTAAGATTACAGCTATTATTGATTTTTATAAATATGCAAATAAAATAATAAAATAAGTAGGAATTGAATTAATTTTTTTATGTATTAATTCTTTGATGTCTTGTTTTGAATAAGGGATTAGTGTGAAGAGGATTTACTGAGAACTCTGTATGACTTGGTGGATCATTTTTTTTTCTTTAAACGGAGTTAAAAAAATATTGCAGCTCAAGGTCAGATATGATCAAAAGGGTTGAGGACAGGCATTGAAAAGAATTTACTTAAATAAATCTCGTGCAGCATCTTTCGATTTCATGACCCAGGCTTAGTTAGTTTAGTTATTTTAATATCCCGTTGTAAAGCAACACTCGGGCTATTTGGGAACGGACCTTGCATTTTGAACCACGGTCAGATGACGAGCAAAATACCTGAGCTGCCAATCTTCTCTCCACACCACACTTCTCTCTACACCAGCGAGAGGACATTTGGCCTGACAGATTTAACATGCAAGAGATCCCCTCACACTACGGTTCTTCAGTGGAATCGAGTCTCTAACCTTCAACCCTCCGGTTCCAAAGTCGAGACCTTACCTTCATTTTCCAGGCATACTTTGCTGTTTCATTATTCCTACTCATTAGTTTGTTATAGTCAGCTCTGGTGTAAGTCAACACAAAAGTTGCATTAATTTTAACAGCAGTATGCAGAGCCTGACTAAGGTAGGGGCATATGGGGCAGTTGCCCCTCATCAGATGAAGTGGGCCTTCTAATTTACATTCTATCTTAAGTTTAATGAACTTTTTAAAACAAAATATCAGTGCAGTGTAAAATTCGTCAGTTTTATACTGTCTTATACCTTTTATATCGACATAGCTTATAGTTCAGCGTCTTTAACTTATCACATGAACGCAAAAATCCTATATTTCGTAGTTGTAGAAAACATTGTATTATAAAGTGTTTTTAATTTGTTAAGTTTGAAACAGCATTTTCAAATAATTAGCGAAAAATACCGTAGAAAAATTTAACGCATGATTTTCCATTAGTGAACTTGTGAAGCAGAAGGAGGGGGCAAATAACCTTTTGTCCCGGGCCCCAATTAGGCTTAGTCGAGTCCTGATAGCAGGCCCGATACATTTCGCGTTCTTAGTAATATTGCCGCATAAAGAAAGTTTGTGTCCGAACGGTCAAAGCACGCTTTTCCAAATCCTGTTTGCTGGTTCGATGCTCGCCGTGGCTGTCGTATCCAAAGTATGGATATTTAGTTTGTTTCCTTATGTTCTCTAACATTCTAGACCTTTCTTTGCTATGTAAATGAGTTGTTTCTAGGATATTCTGCTCTTATATAAAAGCTGATACCACTTATCTTTCCAGCAATAAACTTGTTTGTTAAGTTTAAAACTGACGGTGTGTTTATTCAAATCTTGGTGACATTGAGAAGTGTTGCTTAAGGACATTCTTTCACTTTACTGCAAGGCAAGGAAATCACTACCCACTTCTGATGAAAACAAGACAAAACGAATCAACATTATTATTTGTGGTATTTTAGGTGAAATAGTTTTTTCCCCTTCACCTTGCCCTGAAAAATTCAAAATGCCTGGCCACTAACGGACTAAAGCATACTCTCACGTAGATAGAACTCAAGAAGACACAGGAAGTAGAGTTAAATCAATTCATTCACTCAATTCTGAATAATGTGACTAAGATACCTTCAGGTTTTATACGAGTAGGTAAAGTTCCAGAATACCTTTCTGGATACAGTCCAGACCACGAATCTGGTAAATTAGAGAAAGATCCAGAATCTCCTGGAACACGAAATCAGGGAAAGATACTTAAACAAATTTTAAGTGCACTGGGAAACAAACGCATGACTATGAGCCCAGCGTCACAACCATTCAGCTACGCAGACTCGACGACGTTTGTTTCAATGCCGCTGTATAGGGCAAGAAGAACTTTCGTCCTCTAACAGGCTCCATAAATCGTCAGTCACCCGCAAAACAAATAAAAGGGATCGTCCTTTGCAAATCTAGGATTGTGAATGGCCTTGTTGCCACTCACTTTCAGGAACATGAGAAGCGTCAAGTGTCACTGAGAAGGCGATGCCTGGCACGGATTGAGGAGAAGGGATGGATTTATGTCTCTCCCAGTCTATTGATCTTCCTCTTAGGGAAATCCCTTTCACTGGAGGGCGGATGAATATGCTTTGCGTTTTAATATTACGGTAGTCAATTATTTCCGAATGTCGAGAAATGAATATTAAAATAAATATAACGAAATGCATTTTCTTCAACAAAATGAGATTAAAAAATGATAACTTTCATTTTCAGTTTTTCTAACTGGCAAACAAAGTTTTGGACTACGGCCAATTTTAAGATTAAAAAAAAAGAAAAGGAAAAACATCGACGAATGTATAATCGACGAATGTATAATCTCATAGTCTCATGATTGTTTCGAACCGTTTAAACCAATTCGTAAAAATTCAGTGAATGTTTAATTTGCCAACCAGTTTGAAGCAATGACGAGACTATCATATTACGTTTGGGCCGATATTTTAAAAAGCGATGTTTTTCCCCTTTTTTGAAATTTTATGTACTTGAGTCATACATTTTATATACATTTCGTGCACTTTAACTTGTTTAGAACTTAATTTCACACATTTGGGGCTATATTGTAATGTATTTAATTCAAAAGAAATTAATCTCTAGATTAATAATATTAATAATAATACATTAGAAATTTAGGCTTAAAAATCTGAAAAAAAGTGCAATGCGATTAATTTGGTCTCCGAAAATAATTATCATTTGCTAATTCATGATTTACGGATCAAAATAGACGTGGGCAGAGTTTTTTTATTTATCCCTAATTAATTCGCAACATGTTTGGTTGCTGTTCTTCTTTAGTATAAGAAATGCTAATTTTATGCCTTCTTCTTTAGCATTCGAGGACCCGCTTTATTATCTCAATCAGGCGAGCTAGTTTTAGCTTGCATTGTCGTTTGGCAGGAAATACAAGAACTTCATTGATAAATAGTTATTTATGAGGAAAATAACAGCTATTCCATGAAAATAATAGCCATGATGTCATAGTTCTACGGCAGTGATAAATTGACAATGTCCTTACTCCTCAATGTTAGTGATTCCCACAATTTTTAGAAACGTTCTTTTAAATTGTTATTCTTATGGGACCTTACGATTCCTCATATACTTATCACTTCAAAATTTATTTCTTATAGCGTGAAAAACCCGGATGTATGTACCGATGTCGTCATATTTTATTTGATATTGGTTATATGTCCCTATTTTCGAAAGATTTCACACATTGAAACTTTGATGGAATCCATGGCTTAAACAACTAAAATGATTTCATGAACCGATCTTACAGCTTTACATATTTAGATAATCAATTATATTTAGCTTTATGTATTGTAGTGATGATATAAATGAAAACATTTTTTTTGATAAGATGCAGTTTTAAAAATTAGTTCGTTATTAAGCTAATGTTTTTAATTCGGTAGTTCAACACCTGGACACCGAAGGAGTGTTTATATAATTTCGAAATGAAAACTGTGAATTAACGTAGTAAAGCAGCACTTTTAGCCCAATGATGGTGGCATATCTAAGAGATAATCGACATTACTGCATTGAAAAGAAACGTTCGAGCCTCCATAACCGAACGGTTATAATGATGGTCTCAGAGTCAAGCGATCATGAGTTTAAAATGTGCATACATATTTCTTGATTAGTTTCTCCTTTATTTTGTGTTCCAGGAAGATTCTGAACCTTTCTTTTACCAGTAAGTGCTCTGGAGTTTTCTTACTGTCTCCAGAACCCACTGAAATCAGTTTAAACATGTATTAAGGATCTACAGTGAAAAATTATGATTATTGACATGACAAGATTTAATCATTTTAAAACGCATCTGCTGTCAAAATAGCGTATGTAATAACAAAGCAACACTGGTAAAAGTAGGTCAACCTTTCAAAAATGCATCTGCCTTCAAAGAAGCGTGCATAATTATAATGCATTACTGACAAAAGAAGGTTAAAAAAATATGTTTACGAACAAGATGATGTTGATGAATATTGCCATTTATGATTAAACATTGCCTGTGTGATTTCGAGCTACAATGATTTGTTGCCTTCAGTTATTCAAAAACTCCTAACGGAAACAGGGTCATGTTCTCTCATGATAATAAACCGTCTTCATGTTAATGCTAAGTTTATTTAAAGCCTTCCGCTCCTCCCCCATTCATATGCATAGCGAATGTGCTCTCTTACTTTTATCTTCCTTTTTCTTTACAATACCTATGTAGTTTCACAAATAATATCTTTTACTTATTTCAAAAAACCTTAAAGTCAAACTTTAAAAATCCATTTACATCAGCCTTTCTGAAGCGACCCACGAGTTCTCTCTTTCTGTTTGCTGTCTCCCCGTGAGAAGCAGGAATTTCTCCTTTTTTTCTTCATCGAACAGAGAGAAATCGCGAAATAGAATGTTGAAGAGAGAATGCCGATTCGCCGAGCGAACAGATATTGATTGGTACGGGAATAGAGGAAATATTTTTGCCCGAAACCCCGGTCAAGATTTTGTCTAACCCCCAACGGATAATCGACCCTCCAAAAGCAAACCAATCGTTGCTCTGTTTGCTCGGAGGCGGGGGGGGGGGGGAAGGAGGGAAGGGATAGGTGGTAGAAGAAGAAAATCGCTCTCGGCAACTCGATATGAAGAAAAAGGAGTAGGGATCGAGCTGGCTCGGATTTGCTGCATTTTCCAGAGATAATAAATTGGATACCCATCGACAATTTGCAGCGAATGGGGATTCCGAACTCAGCCGCGGTGAGGTACTGGGGATGGATTTTGAGCATAGGAGGCCACGAACGATAAATTATTTTGAGGTACCCCCCCACATAAAATCTGACCGCAAAGTCACGGGAATTAAACTTATTAACAAACATATTTTAAGGCAATTCGTATTTTGTTATTGATCGCATTGAAGATGTTTATTTCTCCCCATGAGAAATATTAATACAGGGTGCGCCAGTTTAGTTTAGTTTTATTAACGTCCCGTTGTAAAGCAACACTAGGGCTATTTTGGGAAGGACCTCGGGATTTTGAACCATGGTCAGATGAGAGGACGACACCTGAACTGGCACCCCTCTCTCCACACCACGCCACACCGGCGGGAGGACGTTTGGCTATTGAACGTGCAAGAGACTCCCTCTCACGACGGATATTCGGTGGAATCGAGTCTCGAACCTAAAAACCTCCGATTCCGAAGCCGAGACTTTACCACCAGGCCACCACGGACCCAGGGTGCGTCAGAGAAATTTACTTATGAAAATACTCCAGAAAGGTGAGTTGGGTGAGTAGAGGGGTGATGGGTAGTACTACTAGAGGGAAAAGTCAACAAGTTTGTTTCTTTTTGTAGTCAATTGCCATCATTTTCTAGTCTAGAGAACAATGGGCCTTCGCCGTCGACAGCATATTTTCTAACGGTCGTTCACTTGTTGCCACGGAGCGTGCCTTCCGCGTTCGCTTTGAATTTCCTCCTCACAGACCCGTTCCTGCCGTTATTCGATTCTGTCGTTGGTTAATTCATTTCGGGAGCGTCGCTAAACCCAGAAATGGACATCAACAGACCCCCAGAACTCCGAAAAATGTCAAAAAAGTGAGGCAGTCAGTTGTGCGTTCGGCTCGCAAACACGCAGCTGCTCTGGGAATTTCTGACACCACTCTTCGACGAATTCTGCATCAAAACCTTCCATTTCATCCCTATAAATTGGTTATTGCGCAAGAATTAACTGGACGCGATTTTGTTGCCCGTCAAAATGCATGCGCCTGACAACCTGCCTGAAGACGCGGTCGTTTTTTTTAGTGACGAGGCTCACTTTGAAATCCTTGGTTTCTGTCGATTGACCACGGACCATAGCTTACCTCAAGAACAACATTCGTGACACCATTGCCAACGTATCGATGGATATGCTACAAAGAGTGGACACAAACTTCAAAAATTGACTTGATCAGTGTATGCGCAATGGGGGTCGTCATTTAACTGATATCATTTTCAAAACTGTATGAAAAAAATCGGGATATTGTATTCCCAAATAAAAAAAGAATTGAAAAATAACTGAAGTACTTTTGTCTTTATTGATCTTTCAAAAAAGTAAGTTTCTCTGGCGCACCCTGTATTTAAGAGTATACGTGTGGTGCCAGATACAGCACACCCTGCCCACCTGTGATCAGAGTTGACCTTCTCTATGAAGGTGCAAGAAACCCTTTTGGAACCCTAAAGTTTTTGCTAAGTACTAAAAAGAAAAAGAAAAAAAGGAGCCCGCATTATTATAAACTATTATACCCACATAATTATAAAGCATTTGCATATATATTTAATGGTGCATGGTTTTGTTTTTGCTATTCGTTACTCCAGAAAAGTGACAATTTTTCCAATTTTTTTTCCGGTACTTAGTGCAGCAAAAGCGTTTAAACATTATATCCGTATACTTGACCGAAGAGAATCCTTTATTTCATTTTAATTTGCTGAAAGAGGATTCAGCATTTATTATATTTAGTAACTGGCAATGTAAAGGATTGAAAAAAAATATTGCATTAGATATAGACAAAAATAGATATCTGATGATTTACAAGTCCTTTTGAACCGAGCCCTCAACCTCGACTTCTGGGTCTTAACATGTTTGAAGGGGTTTTTTTAAAAAACATACTTTTCCCGCCTTTTTATGGATATCACTGCGATCTTTGCCTGATAAAGGCGTCAGTCGATGCTCAGCCAGGCACATGGAAACAAGCTTGTAGGCTTTTGGTGCGTGTGACATTTTTATTGTTCAGAACACTGTTTTAATTCTTAATCACGGAAGGCCCCTCCCCCTCAGTCACGAGGTCCGGGAGCATAGAATCCGCCCCCCCAGGTGTCCCACCCTGCCTGTGACTTTACTTCTCGCCACTCAGCTGCCCTCTGATGGAGAAAATGTGAGCAAAGTTCAGTTCATGTCTGGACGAGGCAAGATGATTACGACTTGCTAAAATAGATGAAGATGTATGTGAAAAGACGAAGACTGAATTACGACGTATTTCTAAATGATGAACTTGCATGTTAAAAGACGAGCCTGATTATCCATTCCATCCTGTAAATGATTCATCGTCATTTGGTCTCCATTAACCTTTCATTGTCATCCATTAAATGCTAAAATATCATCTGGACTTATTAGTGCGTGCCCATCACGCTCCCCACACACACATACATGTTCAGTTTGTGTCCAAGAACTCTAGACTACTAAAAGAATAACAGAGCTAGATAGATAAAATTTGGCAAGCATCATTTGCATCTGAAGTATAAATATGCATAAATCATACATAAAATCTCTCCAAAAAGCTGATCACATGACGATCTGTTTATGCCCATACATGCCTAAATGATATCCATGAGTTTGTAAGGAGGAATCTACTACAACTTATTGTTTGAAATGCATTTGAAGTTTGTACGTATACTGCAATGTCCAAAATTTAAAAACGTTTCATAATTGGATTTATGAGTCCCCAAGTAATTAAAGAGGAGTTTACTTTTTTAGTTTGTGGCATACATTGCTCACAACGTTAAATGATGCGCATTTATAATTCTATCCTGACACTAATTCCTTAAATTGTATCTATCTCTAAATAATTAAAACATTGTGGAAGAATGTAGATTCTTATGATCTGTGCAGGAAGCAACAAGACTTATGTTTTCAGGAATTTTCTTTTAATAACCACATTCGTACTGTCCAGAGTTGCGGATTAAAAGAGTAAGCAGACTGTATTACAGCGTTCTGTTTATTTTTTAAAAAATTGTTGACTAAAGTCTCTGTAGGTTACCACAGCAGCGTCAAAATCTATATCACGTCATTCCCAACAAATCAAGTTGCTGTTACAGTTAACAGCCAAAAACATTATTATAGAAGTAACAGAAAAATATTAAAAATGATTCATCATTGAACTTTACAGTCGTCTAGCTCGGGCAGTGTCGCATGATTGGCGTAGTTACAGAATGTGCCAAGGGACAATGCTCCGCCGCCAAAGGCGGAATTTTACAAATAAAGAACACACACACTGAACAAACACAAAGCCGAGGCAACACAAGACACTCACGCGCGCTGCTTAAGAGTATAGTATCACATCTCATTCTGATTACGCTCACAATGCATTATGGGATGGTATATGGGATAGCCTGTCAGGCATCGCCATCTAGTATCCAAAAGAGAAGAGAAGAGTTATGTCACTGCTACAATTTGAATGACACCATGAAGATTTCGGAAAAAAGTTGTGAGTACCCTCAGCTTTGATTCCCTGATCTACGAATAATTTATTAGCTCCCCCCCCCAAATACACATTTGCTTCTTTTTTCAATTGTTTTATTCAGTAGCGAGAATTTTAAGGAAATAATCCTTGCATTCATAGAAGTCATTGACAGTGGAACTTCAACATCTACGAATGTATTTCGAATCCTTCAGATTTAGACAAATGAGTCATTTCAGTTTACGAACTCGTTCAAAAGGCGTTATCTCTTTATTAATGAACAATGGGCACTCTGATGCTGGAAATGTTAAATTTCTTTAAATAATCCCCCTTTTTAAATGATACAAGTATGAAATGCTTTTCCATAGGATGAAGGGGAAATTCGTATCATTTTTAACATAAAATTTTATACAAATGCTGGTACCCGGCTCGTTACTGCCGCCGAAGAAATAATTTTGGAAATATCGTTTGGAATTTGAAATAACGGTTTTCTTTAATTAGGAGAAGCATCAATAGAATTTATTCTAGTTTTATCATTCTGTTCTGCAAAGAAATGTTCATTTTTAAGTTTTGGATTTGTATATTGTTTTAGAATTGTAAAGCTTGGTGTTCTTTCAGAATGGAATCGAAACTATTGTATCTCGTGATTCATTTAGTATTGATTCCGTATTCTCAAGATGAATAGTAAAAAATGCGATTAAAATATTTTCCTTTAAAACTGCTTAAACACAGAAAATAGGCCATAAATTTGCTGATAGAGCTCAATTCATATTTTTTAAAATTAAAGAGAAGCAAAAAATTCTGTACTCTAATATTTCCAGAAGATGGGGCAAAAACGCTAAAATGTTATTAAATTTTGAATTTCAATCCTATAGGAGTGTTAACTTTAAAACTTTCTCGCATACTCTCTAATAAGGCTTCTATTTCATATAGCGATTTACATAACACTTACGTACAATATCTATGAAATACTAGCTTGAATTTGAGCCTTTACTGTATCTGTTGTGTTTCCTTGGGCTCGTTATTTTACGAATAATCTTCGATTAATAGATGTAATAAATAGATCCGAAAATAATTTTTATATAGTAAAAACTCTTTATTCGGGGGATATATGTTCCACAAATATGCCGCGAATACAGAAACCGTGAATACGGAAGGGTCATTTATATAGGATTATAGGGGATACGTCCCTAGGTGACAAAATTAAATATATATCTATATATAAATAAATTTAATTGAAGTTTTCGAACACTTTGATTAATTATCTTAAGGCTTAGGCAATGGTTTGAAGAATTTTGTCATTTTCTCTTATTTGGTAGTTTTTAAAAGCTCCTTCCATTCAGAATGATACGCAGCAGTCGCATTAGCAAATACCTCTTAAAAATAAGACTTCGTTCCATAGACGGATCAATGTTCATAAAGAAATTGCAAACTCATTGGCCCTTCATAAACCTTCACTCAGATTTTTCAAATTAAATGTCACGTTTCCAGCGCTTGTGGAAGCCTCTTCTTCAATGGGCTGTGAATTGAACATTTCCTCCAAGTCGGTTTCAGTCAGATCTTTATTTTGCGATTCAAGCCATTCCTGAAAATCACTTGATTCTATCTGTTAGAACCCATTTCGTCCTATTCCATTCCCGATTTCGGCTATGTTTGCAGTTTGCATTTAATAGCATACTTCAGACAAACTTGTAACAAGAGCTATTTTACTTTTTTTATGAGTCCATTTGACGGCATTTACAAAGGATATTGGGTTGGATGCCTATTGGAATCCTTTTATTATTATGTATGTACTTATTAGATCCGCGAATAAAGAAATTTTTATCCTCCGATATAGGAATTGGGTCGCATTTTTTTAATTCGCGAATAGTGAAAACGCGAATGAAGGAAGCGAGAATAAGGAGCTTTTACTGCATATTACATAATTTTACTATGCCTATAACCATTCCACAAGTAATAAGCATTTAAAGTTTTGTTTCAGTCGGATGAGTGGTACGGCGGCTCATAGGTGACATACACATAAACATTCATTTTTATTTATATAGATAATTCTTAAAAATTATTTTTAACTGAATGTTATTGTGAAGCATATTAAAGTCATATAATAGTCATTTTTCGACAGAAAATCAACTTTATGAAAAACATTTCTTAATATTAATTACATTCTTTAGAAAATATAAATTTTTATAAAACACTCAGTTTTAATAATCTAGTAGTCCAATAGTTCATAAACATTCGAAAACCAAGCATGCATATTATCAGTGCTGAGTGTGATATTTTCAGTTCCTTTACAACATTCAGAGAATCAAAAATTATGATTGTAGGCAAATTTATAGCATAGTAAAACAAAACTAATTGGTAGTTTTTACTTTTTTCAACATCTGCACCTCAAATCTTTTTTTGAAATTCTTGCAACTAACAAAATCTTGTAACAACTGCATAAGACTGATAAGGCTAATAGTGGAATAAATAATACCATAAATATACCTTATCTATAATATAAGATGGAAAGACATAAAAAATAACAAGAATTTTCCTTTCATGCAGTGTAGTCTAAAAACGCGATCATTGCCGATTTTGCAGTATTTTCATGATTCCTTTCCCACTGAAAAAAAGAAAAATGGAATCTACTATCGCAAATTTCAAGTTATCATCTGTGAGACTTATCATTTTTAAAGTTATTATTATGTTTTATTTAATTAAAATCAATCACGATGCTATATATA
>JAPMOQ010049553.1:1007448-1025317 GCA_026543055.1 Argiope trifasciata
ACTAATTAGGAAATTCAAAAAAATCTATTTCGGATACGAACAAGACCCAAATTTTAACTTAATATTTAAAAGGCAATCATAGTATTTAGTGTGCGGGAACAGCTTTTTCTAGTGCATTAGCTAAACAAGTAAAAGGAATTCCAATGGGAACAGCTTTTTCTAGTGCATTAGCTAACATCTTCTTACATCACTATGAAAAAAACCTCATGAAACACAACTCAATTAAAGGCTGGAGATATATAGATGATTTACTTCTAATAAATGTAGATAATCCTAATGTAGTTATTAATTGTTACCCAAAAGATTTAGTTTTAACTAAAACAAATGAAGATCAAAATAAAGCTAACTATCTTGATTTAAATATAGAAATATCTAATGAAAAAACTTTAATAGGCATTTACGATAAAAGGGATGATTTTAACTTTAAAATAATAAAACTTAGTAATTATCATTCAAATTTAAACTCTAAAATTTTCAAAAACCTAATCTTTTCACAATTTAACAGAATTAAAAAAATTTGTAACAATAAGATTTCTTACATTGCAGCAACTAATAATCTACTTAAAAACTTAAATACTAATGAATTTCCAAAAAACTTTTGCAATATCGAATCATTAATTAAAAAACAATTATATAAATTCTAACTAAATAACTAGTTTTACTCAAAAGATGGCGCTCCTAGGGTTCTTTTTGATGACGTTTTTTATGACCGAACAGTTGCAGATATGGTATTACACTTTTTATTATGTTCGTTCTCGGCTAGTGTTTAAAGAAGCGTTTTTGGCTGGGTGAGTGTTTTTCTACTTTCTTATTTTATTTTATTCTTGTGACTGTCAGATTTACTGTGATTTTTTGGTTTCAGTTTTACTTATTTTATAAAGTCTATTTTAAAATATATGATATGTAAAATTTTAATTTAGTTTTTTGTCTTTATACATTCTAGTATTGACAAATTTGTTTTTATGGTTTCATGTTTTATTGGTTGCTGTGACATTGTTCAAATTTCATGTGTTTTCTTGTGTGATACTATCTCCAAAACCTCAATATTCTGGGATTTTCGGGTCACGAGGAGTCAATTTCTTGACGAAAGTCAGACTCTTCACAGAAAAAATCCCTGGTTTGAATCCCTGTCTGAGGGTGACCCTTGAGAAAGTCCTCAGACCGGATTCTTTATTAACTGTTTCAATCTTTCTAATATTTATATTTTGTCTTGTTCGAATCCGAAATAGTCTTTGGTTTAGTTTCCTTAATTAGTTTCGTTTTCTCTTATATTGCTAATTTTTATATATATATATATATATATATATATATATATATATATAAATGCTTGCAAGATAAATCCTACCAATAAGATAGTAGCAATATTTCTGTACTTACACTTATCACATATAGTTATTAACTACTATTCAGTGACAAACACTGAATGTTAGTTGATTCAGTTTTCTTTCTCTCCGTATTTTCTTTCAGATATCACCCTACTGTCTTGAATGCATTCTCAGAGACTTGTTTGCGTAAGGGGCAGCCAGAAGAGATGGGAATGATTTACTCGGTGCACAGAAGGGAGAGAGGGAAAGAAGTTTTATTTTGGAAGTGGAAGAATGGAAAAAGGCTAGAAAAAGCGGAACAAGTTTCAGAGAAAAGAAAAAAATTATAAATGGAGAAGTTTAGTTGTGATTTGTGCAAAAAAATTCTTATTGTTGTGGTTAGAATTTATGAATAATTTTGATAATAGTAATGAGATAGCGGAGCTCAGACAGCCTCAACTGACATATAGTAATGCAACTCTAACTTATTTTGAAATCTCTTCTATCAAAAAGAAGGAGTCGAGTGCTCAGTCCCACCTGATCACTCTTGGTACTTTGGAAAGAGTCCCGGTTGGTGCCACAGTCTGGATATCTCTAGAAAATGGCAAACGGCTCTCTCTCGCTTTTTAAGTGGACACGCCCAGTCCCTCACCTTCCAACACGGACGGTGAAACTTTGCTGAATGTCCTTTGTGCAAGGCAGATCAAGTCTCCCCCAATAGTATTCTTAAATGAGGACATTTTACTATTAATGAGATTTTAAGGGATCCACTTGGTTTTTGGACTTTTTAGAGATCTTTGGTTTCATGGAAGTGGCATTTCGCAGCTATACCATCTAGGATCAGTTATATATAAACAACAACAATAACAGAATTGAAATCTACAAGCAATCAATTTATGTACTTCAGATAAAAGTACCCAACCAACCCTAGATTGATGAAAGGTCTTTAGTGAACGATATGAGAAAGGCAACATGAAGAGAGTAAGGAACCCATTCAACCTGGAGATAATCAGGACATTCGTCTGTCAGTCATTGTTACCTCCTGTATTTGAACGGGATAACCCAAACATGTTCCATTAGCTTAAGTCAACATCTGTATGAATTGTATTTGGAATGAGATTATATCAAAAAATTATAGACCTCAATTTAAGTGTTATCAAATTTTCTTGCTAGATTTATCACGTAATTTGAAGTAAGTTTTTATATTTCGAATTCATGGTCATTCGTATCTGACTGCAGATTTCGGTTTCCTTACTCATGAAAAACGGAAATAAATGCAAATATCTGCATTTCTAATGACGCATTTTGAAGCCCTGGAACACTAAACATTTTCATGATATGCATTTGCGAGAAATAATCAAATTGATTTCTTTTTCTTTTCATATAGAGCATACAAAAAGTTTTGAATCGTGAAAAAATTTGATCTGAGGAGTTACTTTTCATGCTTTCGGTCTCCCTGAATCCAGAAGACATATTTTTAAACCTATGCCTGGCTTTTGCGATCATGATACTTAAAAAAATTAACGTGTTACAGGCGTAGAATTTAATATACAGAAACAGCACCAAAACTTCAGTTTTTATTGCTTTTTGGATGCCATTCTTCTACGGAATATTTGTCTGTTAACTTGTTTATGTGTTTTTGTAAGTATGATAGTTTCAAAACACATTAAATCCGATAAAATGAAATATAACATGTGGAAGTGTTTGCGAATAAGGCAACTTAAAAACGAAAAGTTTTGATAAATGAATTTCATAAGTGGTCTCCAAATCATAATTTCAAATGTCTTTTCCTAACTTCTGGTTACTATACAGGGTGTCCCATAAATAATGGGACAAACTTTAAGGGAAGGTAGGGTGCATCACAAGGATTCAGATTTGCATAGCAACCCGTGGTTGGAAATGCCATGGTACCTTTCCTGTTACAAACTTTCAGCCGCTTTTGGATTTATTTCTGCCAATCCATAAATCAGGGGCATATCTTTCAGCTCCGTGTTCTCAAAACGTTCCATCCTCCTGTGCGGGGGATCGAAGCACAAATGACTGTGGGATTGCGGGTTCCTTATGTGCTAATGTGAATAATGCCCTCTATCTCCGATTGAAGGCGGTTCGGACCACGGTTGCTATGCAAATCTGAATCAAATCTTAAAATTTGTTCCAATATTTAAGGGACACACACCTGTCCCAATATTATGGGTCGCCTCAATAATACACACACCTTGTATTATTGATGTATTCTTTTTCTTATTTCAGTAAAGGAGTATAAATAAAGGAATGGATTTTGCAACCTCTTTCGAGTAACCATCCTTTGGAAATATGTATTTTGCAAACAAAGTTTTGATAAGAAAACTTAGTAAATACTGACAATAACTTCCCTGTAGGCAGTTTTTCCAATGATATCGTTGATGCACTTCTTCGGGATTTGGGAAATGTTTCCCTTTCAACAATTTTTTTTCCTCTGAGTAGAAAGTTATACGAAGAGACATCAATAAGATAATCTGATAATAGAAGTATCGGAATGGGATGTATTTAAGGGTAATTTTGGAACGAGGAACCATCTGACAAATAGCGCTCTTTCATTACTTGGTACCAAAACGAGAAATTTTGTATGCCTGTAATGTGTTTATTTGAATCAGATGAAACATTTTCTAATTCATTATTTTGATGGTATTCTTTGTTTTTTTAGTGGAAAATGATATAATTTTTTTGTATTTGGAAAGAATTTAAAAAGTTCTACTGTTTATTGACAGTTCATCAAATTTTGGATCTAACTCAAGTCGGAAATAAGTCACAAATCGTGTTTTATTTAGATCATGTAAAAAAGAGAAGACGAAAATTCACCCTCTGGTTTATCCTTTAAACGCAACAGATGTCAAGAAATCATTTCCGAAAGATTTATGAAGCCATATATGTGATGATGACATCTCTAACTTAAAATAATAATATAAATATAAATGAAATACAAATCGTAAATTTATAATTATCATGTGAAACCAGTATTATTTTTTATTTGTCTTATTTAATTTAAGTCATTTACCAGTTTAAACCGACTTGAAATAATCACGAGACTCCTGTCTCTTTCTCTCTTTATATATATACTTAAAGGATATATATACACACAGAGAGAGATGAAAAAAACCCATCGTTTTTCTAAATATTAAGGCGTGCGTGATCTGATAATCTCGTGTTTGTTTCAAACCAGTTTAAACTGGTCAATGACTTAAATTAATTAAGACAATTCATAAGAATTCAGAGGATGTGTAATTTGGAAATCAAGTTTTAACTTTAGTTGGTGACAAACTTTGACAAAAATGTGACCAACCAACCAAATGTGACAAAATTTGTATTATTTTCTAATAACCTTATTTTAATTAGTTAAAATGATCCCTGAAGCAACAATATTTATCAATTAAAAAACAATATTTTGACTTGTTTAGTTTATTTTTAAAAATTCATTGCACACTGGGATTTCCAAGAAAAAACTTCAACAGCAGATGACAGATATTTTAAAAGCTATACTGTGAAAGCCTACTCAAAAATAAAAAAAGGAATAAATCGCCAATTTATTGCCTAAGCATTTTGAGGTTTCAAAAATGTGTTGCCTTCACATTTTGATGAACCTTAAGCAAAAACAAGGGCTGTTTTTAGTATCTTTATGGAAAAAACACAAAGATTTCTCTGTCAAAAAAATTTGAGGTAGTGGGGAATTCGTCTTTTGGCATTTTACAGAGCAGAACGCCTTCTCACACTCCCGTAAGACCGTTCTGGTTACTGAACGGTTTGGTGGTAATATTACGGGAATTTTATTTAAATAATAAAATATTTATTATAGAAAAAATAAAATAACAAAAATAATTATTTACAGAATTTACAAGCATATAAGAAATTAAAATGTGATGAAACTGTTTACAATGATTTTCAACTTAGAGAAATATAGTTTGAAGGAATATGCTGATAGATATAGAACGTAATGTGTTATTTTCTTCATATTTTACTAAAGAAAAGTGATTGTCTTTTTTCTTTGACAGAGTAAATATATAATTTCCCTGAGATATGCAACGCTGATGAAAAATACACATTCCGAATTTCATTTATCTACATCCCTACATTTTTGATTCGTTGCTTTCACATAGATATTTAATGACGAGCAAAATAGATGACCAATCCTTAAACGCTATCTTTTAGTTCAAAATTAATCAGGCAGAATTCTGGCGAATTAAATAGATTTCTTTATTTCCTTTCCAAATTCCATCCATCTGATTTGCGGTAGTTACCAGTTGCTTACGAGATTGTGAGTCTGACTTGTGGTAGTTACGAGTTTGTGAGTCTGATTTGTGGTAGTTACGTACTTACATATGGACGGATGGACAGAAATATTTATTTCCCATAAGTAATAAATAATTCCAAAAATATTTTTTGTTTCGTTTTCGGCAGGCATTGGACCTTAGAAAGCCCTTTAGCTGTCGAGGTAAATTTTTCTCATGATTGCAACATTTTCTTTTTGTATACGAAATGTCAAAGAGAAAACAAAGTTTTTTGAGAAAGAACTCCCAGTAAATTTAAATGAAGAACCTAAAAATATAAAAGCAGACTTAGCAGTTGACAGCTTTTAGAATTTGTATTGCTTTCCCTTTGTTGCAGAAATAACAAGAAGTAAAAAATGGAAAAAAGGAACTTTAAAAAACAGACAACCGAAACAAGCATCGTTTCCTTTTCTCCTTGTTAGCGTTCTCTAATGGTATATAACGACGTTGGATTTCACAGAGTTTGTTCGGTCCAATTTTCACGAATTTCGAGAAGTCTCGAAAACTGAAATTGGAGTTTGAAGGAGTGGAAGCGATGGAGAACTGAACTATTGGTTTTAGTTCGACAAAAATTCAATTACTAACTTTTTGAAAGTAATGAACGTAAAAACAAGTTTACATTTGAGTACCAAAAAAGTGGAGGTTATTTGTTTTCCTCAAAGTGTGAAGACAAAATGACTTAAAGTGTGAGGCAAATAGAATGGCTCATAGCAAAATGGAATTCTATTTATTGGGTTGGCGCATATTTATCAATTGTTTATAAATGATATTATCAAGTGCTCTTGAACACTATTTACTACGATTAAGGAAACATAAAAATTCAACTGTAAATTTTCAGTTGAATAATCCGGAACGTAGTCACCCTCAACTTCAATGAGCGAACGGTGTTTGAACGGTCCACATTAAAGTTGTCGGTCAGCATTCGAGTTGTCAAGCTTTCGTCCTCTTCCACGACTGCAAAAGTTCCTGGTCGTCGAAATCCGATGGACGACCTCTTCCTGACTTACCTTCCAAGCTAGGGTCGCTAAATGTGAAGCGGGCAAACCCTTCCCTGCATCGACTTTCGCTGATTGTGCCCTCACCTTTATCTGGTTGAGATCACGAAATGCCTGCTTTCCATCCTTCCTCAAAGTGAGATACCGTAATATGACGAATACGAGTATGTTTATCATTTCTTTATTACTTTTATTTTATTTTTAAGCATTCTTGAACACTATTTATAATGAAAAAAAAAAGGAAACACAAAATTTCAATAGTTACATTTTTAAATGATTAGTAAGGAGCGTAGTCACCATCTACTTCAATAACCGAAGGGTGGTTGAAGGGTCCATACTGAAGCTGTCTACCAGCATTTGCGTTGTCATTATATCCCAAGCTAGTGTCTTCAGGTTTGAAACGGAGAAACTATTCCCTTCTTCTTCTTGTATACAGCCGACCACTCCGCCACCATTCTCTTATGATATGCTATATGTGTGGCTACATGTTCCAAAATTTTAGCTACAATTTTTAGAAATATCTTTTCTTTTTCAATTAATAAATTAATGTATTATTATTTATTTGTAATAAATGTATTTTATAATTCATTTTTATAAATATCAGGGAACCTTGAAATAATTTTCTTTTCACAAATTAACTCTCACTCGCTTTGGCACATAGTGAAACTAAATTAAAAGGGACTGGTTTTGATAATTAAGTTATGAAAATATTAAAATGATTTGGAACCATGAGCTCGCAAATGTATAAAATTTCCAAATTATTATAGGCTAGGAAAAAAAGTTAAGAAATTGATTGCAAAAACTAAAATAAGTCATATTAAATAAGATACAAGACAAAAAAATTTTTTTTTTTTTTAGTTTAAGTTTTAAAATCGAGATTTTCTCTCAGTTACACATATTACCCGTTCTCTGAGAATTTTAAGGTTTAGTTCAATTTAGGAAGATAAAAGTCTGTATCGCTTGAGGGTATTTTAGCGCACTTACCTGCAAGACGATGAGCCATTGTAATATATTTAACACTATTGTCCTCTCAATTCATCAAAACAACAGAAAAAGTGGTGTAAGCAGCGAAAATTCGGACTGGAAGATGCTTTTGTGTTCACCGAATAGAAATCAAAGTGTAAAATTTTAGTAATTTTGCTTGCACATCTATGAAAATGATAGCAAATCGGTACAGACGGATAGAATTTACAATAACATCTTTACAACAAGGCAACAATTGTGAGTACAAATCCATCGCTTAAAATATGTTTTATGATACTCATTTCCATTGGATCCCATCTCACGTGGATCTACTTGGTAACGGAATAGCGGACAGGCTTGCAAAGAAAGGAAGCAGTCTAGCGACTCCATCTTCTGCTGAGTTCACATAGAACTCTTCTCTCGGGAGAAATCCCTAACTAAGAAAAATTGAATGGTTCTCCTTACTCATGATTGGTATAGGGCTGGTATCCACTGCTCATTTCTTTCCGGTCATAGGACAACTAACACTTAAACGTCGCGCCTAGCCAGCGGCCACCTTAAATGTCCCGACTTTTCTCAGGGTGAGAAATCTTATCCTCTTTGTCCGAAATGCCGCCAGGATCAGGCCTCTGCTGAACATATTCTAAACTGTTTAGGACTTCTTTGGGGAGAAATGTATTCTTCCCCTTTCCTCATTTTTGACTTTCTTTTGGTCAACGAATTTTTGGGTCCAGTCTGATTAAATCAGGCTGTAGAGATTGGCAACAACAACAATGGATAATTCGAAGCATTTCTGTGGATGTGATGGGTTTTAATGTATCAGTTCACTGGTTTAAATTATTCGTTTATTGCATAGTTAAAAAAGATGATTTTGACAAATAAAGTTTCAATGATGAAGAAGGAATTTAAATCACATGGAGATTGACTGTAGATGATGTTCAATTGATCTTTCCCACCTACGCGTAGCACCTAGAGCATTTGCAGACGAATCCTTCAACACAAGAATTCCTCTTTCGACCCTTTTAAGAGGTCCTGTCTCAACTGTTTCCGGTCGTGACCCTTCTCGGTGGACGTCGGTCTGTCCTCTTTGTATAGTGAACTCTCTGCACTCTCCCCTCTGATTGTTGGTTAACACCGGAAGAAGTGTTGAGCTCCCTTTCGTGGAATTAATTTACCACATTTCTCCCCTCAAATATTTTATTAAAAAAAGATAAAATTCTTTTTATAGAATTCAGACTCATGAAGCAACCCCAAGTAACCACATTGTATTGTGATATCAAACTAGCAGAACTGCTCTCCCAAACACTTTGGAAGCAGCATTTTCCAGTAAAGGTGAATAAATGTTTTAGATTCATTTTTCCCCACCTTACGGAAACCAAAAATTGATACAAAGCTATAATTACAATCAGAAATGCTGCACATATCCAAATTTACCGTTGCTTCTTTCAGTATTCACATTTACGTGCTTTTGAAAGAGCAGACAGACGTACATTCCTCCTATTGTTGTATTTGGCTCAAAATCAGATAATGCTCAAACTCCAGTGGTTAAATCTATGTACCGAATTTTATCCATCTAGCTCCTTTCGTTTTGAAGTTCTCTGGTTAACTCAATTCAAACAACCAAAAGACAAGCTTCATCTGAATAACTATATATCATTATATATCACATTTATTAATTATACATCACATCTGCCATAATTAGAAGGTGCCCCATCACGTTGACACCACATATGGTGTCTGATATGTCGTGACTCAGGGCCAAGTGATGTTGGTAGAGTCTCTTGCAAAAGGATGAGATATTGTGCAGATGTTAGTGGCGATGGCAACAAATAAGATTCAACTAAGACGTCATCAACACATAACAACAAAATATAGTATAACTTTGAATGTATATGGGAAGTCCGTTCTATACTGTCGAGTCTGGTTGGTCTAATGCCCCTTGGTCATACCAAGCCGAATAAAATTTAGCTCTTTCGAATGAAGGCAGAAGTGTGTGCCCTTCGTTGTGAACGAGCACCGTTAAGGTCTTTGCTCGAACACACACGTCACAACCATTTTCAGGCGTCGGTCGAACTCATCCATCTGGAAGACAGAATTGAGATCGAAATCAGAGACCGACTCAGTACCCCCAGAGGTATCATTTGTGATGGGAACTTGGAGGACTCTGCAATTAACGTGTCCCCACTGCCATGAGCCGGCAGTCTTCGGCCGAGACGAGGTCAGAACCTGCGACCTTTTGGTTACGAGACGGACGCTCGACCAAACAGGCTACAGCGGTCTTTACTTATACTGTGAAAGAATATAACCAAAAGTCACGAGTTCTGCCAAAGAAATATGGGTGAGCAGAGTTTCAGATCCATTAGGTCCCTTGGAGAGTAAGTGAACACGAGAGTTACGCAGTCAGCTGCAAAAATCAAATTTTCTTAAGATTGCTTTATATCTCTACTCATTTTATTCTATAGTAGAGATTTGGATAAAGTTGAGAGGTGAAAAATGTTGATAAATCTGCTTTCCTCCACGCTTATAATTAAAATGCTCTTCACCAGAAAAGAAAAATTGATCACAAGGACCTGTCCACCAATGTTGGATGCTGAAGTTGCATTTAGGAATATAATTTAGACAAAGCGTGGGTTTCAAATTTAAATGTAACACGTTTTTAAAAATTTTGAAATTTTTTCTGGGACCATGTTTATGGTACATGAGGTAAGTACTTAATGATATTTTACAGTTAAACTTTTATTTTATCTTTTGTTTTCGAAAAGAAAAGAGTATATAGATCCTGAATTTTTATTGGATATTTCTTCTTTTGTATCATGTACTTTGATAATAATACAAGAAATTTTGTAACATAATACAGAACCCATTGTTCAATCTAAAATAAAAATTAGTATTTAAAAAAATATATATGCTTTTCTCCCTTAAAGTTATCTGAAATTTTGATGGCGTATTTTACTGTCTTTTTAAATTTTTGCATTTTTTTACCCCATTATTTTCATCTCAGATTAATGGTCTTCTACTTAAGAGGAGAAAAGTGCCCTTCCCCACCATCCATAAGCCTGATATGATGTCATATTTTGGATTTCCAAAAATGCAAATTGAAGCAAATATAAAGGTTTTTTACTGCTTCAAAGCACAATTTTAATACATCAAGGAGATAAACGTTTTGAGGAAAATATTAACTGTGTCATTAAGCTTGTGCTTGACCATACTTCTTAAAATATAGATATACAGGGTGTTTCATAGACACGTGGACAAAATGGCATGGTAGATCCGTCATGCAGCAAGAATCAAAAAGCATATAGGAATAGAGGACAGAAACGGCAGTAGTGGGTGCTAGAGCCACGAGAGGCCGTTGTGATACAAACACGAGTTGAGCGAATGCTCCGTTAAAGTGTCGGCTGGCATTGTAGAAGAGTGTTTACCTTTATCTAACACACTTGCAAGAGGTTCTTCCAGAAATGCTGAATGATGTTCCGATGCCTGTTCGTCGACGCATTCCATTTCAACACGACCGACCTCTAGCACATTAAAAAGCAGATGTCGGAGCACATCTGTAGTTAACTTTTCCTTCTGGCTGGGTGGGTAACGGTGGATCCATTGCATGGCCACCACGACCATCAGATCTGTCTCCCTTGGATTTTTCTTATGATATTTTTTAATAGGACTTGTGTATGAAACACCTGTTGCAACACCGGAAAACTCGGTATTAGAAATTGTTGTGGCCACAGGATGCGTTCGAGATGCACTTGGTATCTTTGAGAAGATGCGCCGTTCCATGCAACGTAGATGCCAGGCGTGTCTCGATGCATCTGGCAAAAACTTTGATTATCTCCTGTCGGCTCAACATTTGGCTGTGCATTAGTCGCGTGTGAGTGAGTCGTTATCAACAAAATGATTTGGAATGGTTTCGTTTCTTCTCTTTGTATTAATTTAGACGCCCTGTAGCGGATACGGATCGCAGTGGCGATCCTCTATTCCTAAGTGGTTTTTGATTCTTGTTGTATGACGGATCTACCATCTCATTTTGTCTGCGTTTCTTGAAACACCCTGTATATGTCTTCGGGATTAATCATTTATGTTTTTTTCTTTGGGGTCCACACATATTGAAATTTTGTTTATTCGTCTTCTTTCGTTATGGAAAGAGCGTGAAAAAAATTTGGGGGGAGGAGGGAAAAGTGAAAAGAAAAGGAATGGCCATCTCGAAAAAGAAAGTTAGAAAGTTGTTTCGAATGACCTCGACCCATAGTCGCAGATGCCTCCCTCTGACGTATTAGTTTCGGTTGGGAGATTGCAAGTTTGAATGATCTTGGAAAGAACGCCGGCTGGGAAAGAATGGATCTACTTTTTTCAGTTCAAAGCAGAACCTCTTGTTCTTTTCATAAAAAAAACGTGAATTTGCATTTGGGAAAATTGGAAAATTCTCACTCTCAAAATGGAGATTGGAACGGGAAATAGATGCGGTGAATATATATTTAAAGGAATGAGCGAAGAGAGGTTAAAGAATCCACAAATAGTTTCTGTTAAAATAATTTTAATTTTAAGTAAAACGAATGTGCTTTCAAGATCAGATTAAACATATAGAAGCTCACAAGCATACTACATATAATTCTACATTTCTGAGGAAAATTTGTCATTTCTTTCTATTTTCATAACTTTATAGTCAATCAATGAATTAATTTTAATTAAATATCGTTTCTTTATGTGTGGCTCTTGTTGATAATAAATTCGTGTAACAAGGAAATTTTGATTTATTTTTAAATTTAGGAACAAAATTGCGTATTAAAAACAGCTGTTTTTTTTCCAAAAAATATTTTTATTTAACAGCAGGATGTGACCAAAATCGATTGAAACAACTGTGTCTTGAATTCCGAACATCTGAAACGAAAATTTTATGCTTCGAAAGCAACTCATTCTGTAAATGAATCATTTTCAAACTTTTACTTAATCTTTTTTTGATCAATAATTGAAGGTTTTGTCCCATCACTTCTGGGGACCTCTGCTCAGCGTAAATTTATTATCTATACCGATAGCACGAGAGCTTTGGAGATACTTTCACACTACCAAAATCGGATACATCCCATCACCAACAAAATTTTATTCACCTTGCTACTTTTAAGAAATGATGACTTCCAGATTATTTTCTGTTGGGTGTCGAGCCATGTTGGCATCTTGAGAAATGAGACGGTGGACTTGGCCGTAAAATCTGAAACGACCTTTTTAAACACAGGTCTTCCTCTTTGTGACATTAAAAGGTCCATTAATCATCACATATACTCTAACTGGCAAACGTCATGGGATCTGCGGATCCAAAATAAATTACATTGTATTAGAACTGACATTTTTCCTTGGCCTGTTCATCCTATACGTGAGATGGATGTTAAATTGACTTTTCTCCGTATAGGACACACAACCTAAATGCACAAACACCTAAATGCGTCTGTGTGCAACAGTTGCCAAGTTCAATTTACTGCTCATCATATTTTAATTGACTGCCCTGTCTTTAATACTCATCGTTCTCGTTTTTTTACCACGTCTTTAACATTACAAGACTTGGTGGGTGAAAAACACCACCCAGATCTTTTTGAATTCCTCAGAGCTATTGGATATTTTACGTGCATTTAGTTTTTAAAAATCCTGTTTGTGTTAAGCATTGTTAATCAAGTTCTTGTTTTTTACTTCATTATATAAAAATGATATGACTCATAGATTTAAATGTTAAGATACTGAAACAATTTTACGCATCAATTTCATAGTTTTTATCTTATAACATCTGTGCTATTTTTTAACTAATGAGTTTTTTTTATGAATCTTTTATATTTTTACCTTTTGATTGGCTAGGCTTTGCCAAACACGGCTCCTGTGCTATTAAATTACATAAAACTCAAATTCAACTCAAACCGTGGACCCCATCGGATTCATTCAGGAGATGAGATTCTTCTTCCTGCGACTCGAACATTGATTCCGCGACTGAAAACCAGATTACACTGGATACGGACATCGAATGTTTGCTTCGAACACTCCAACGGCTCCCTGGTGGATCATTTTTCCTTCCACTTTCGAATGTCCTTTTGGATAGAACCGCCGTCAAGATCCCATTCTCGAAGTCAACCGCAAACTGGAGTATTTTCCTTAACGTTCCGTTAGTCGCACCTTATATGACAGATACCTGATAAATTCTTTTTCCAATAACTAGATAGTGCCTATGCCTGAGAGAAATTTTTTTTTTTTTTTGCTATCTTCTTAGTTGGAAAGAATTTTACTGCGATTCCCGCGCTTCAACTGTAATACTCGAAAAGGCAACTGTTGTAGATTATCTGTGAGATACGATGCGACCATTTTTGTTAGTGTTTCTTGTTTCCTCATTTTTAAAATTAATATTAATACTTTTTATTCCTGTTTTAAAGTTTTTTCCCCTAAATTTTAAATTTGTCCCTAAAATTTTCTCTGCCAATAACCACTGCCATGCGCTTGAAAAAAACTGTGCCGAAGTAAAAATTGTTTGAAATTATTTGAAGATTATGAAGCAATTATAATGATAATTCATCTCGTAAGAGATACAAGCTTTGTCAAAAACAGAAGAAAGTACATCGAAGGGCGGGCTCCCTCAACAACAAATGTCTATGTGTAAGTCCAGTATGGCCAATTCTTAAACGAATAATAATTGTATCCAATTTTCTGCTATTTAAAATGGGTCAACACTCGATGGAATAGTTGGTTGAATGAAGCTTGCTTGCCTTTTTACTAGCCCATTCTGATTGCCCTTCTTATTTAGAATGGTTTTTATATGTCTCTTGATGTCGTTAAAAGGAACATGGTCATTAAAAACAATGGTAGCTGATTTCGCTGCCTCGTCAACTAATTCATTGTAAGGAATACCTACATGTGTGGGAACAAGATGAACGTAATGAAAGGATTGGCTCGATTAAAAAACAGTTCAAAATTTAACCGCCAGAAGCCAATTTTTTATTGAATTAATACATTCAGTTTAGTGATTACATCAGCATATATTGGCAATAGTTAAGTTAAAAGTTTACAAATGGTATAACAACAACACTCGTTCGATATGGCTGTCCTCCGGAATCGTAAGATGTCACATTTCAGAGTTGACAGCAGAAGATCTGATAGTGAAAATGCTGCCATTTATTATCAGAGAAAGATCATCACGACTTTCCAGGTATTTCAAATGACCCTAAAGCCGAAAGCCACATTGATAAAATGTCTGGGAATACAGGAGGTCACAGATTATGAAAGAGGCGATTGATGAGACGTTCATCCATGAAGTGATTTTTGTGGGCGTCCTTTATACAAAGTCTAGACTTACTGCTGACTATCCGTCTCGCCCGAAGGCACTCGGAAATAAATACTGAATGACCGGACCACCGCTACAGCAACACCGGCGGGCACAAGGGTTCAGTCCAAAAGGCCGTCACCGACCACGGTACAATCCTCCCCGTTGAGGGCGCGGTTACACGACGGGAGAAACTTCAGACGAGCTACGCGATCTTCCTTCAGATCCCTCTTGTGGTTTTCTGGGGTTCTTTGACGTTTTGCCTACAAATTGTCGGTAGAATCGACAGGCGAAGAGAGTCTTTTCAGGGTCTCCTGAGTAGATGAGTATGCCATATCTATTGCTTCTGCCACTAATAATATGTTAATGTACCAAACCATCTATGTTATTAGATGACATCTTCTCTACTGCAGTTGAAATATAGCAAAGAAGGGCTCATCTCATGAGATAGAGGGTCCTGATATCAGGTGGGGGTAGTGGCAGTGAACGGGTTAAATCCGTCGGAGCCAAACTTCCAGCAGCTGGTGGGGCTGTAGAAGTTTGGAGAGGAGGATGTCAGTTCAGGTTTCGTCTTAGTCATCTAACCGTGATTAAAAATGACGTCCATCCCAAAATAGCCTTTGCTTCTAAATGGAACGTTAATATAATTAAACTAAACTAAACTAAACCCTTCACAAATGCAACTTTAAGATTGGTGCAGTATGATCAAATCTGGTCATTAAAAAACCAAGATGGTGTGGTGGGAAATCTTGGAGAAGGGGTTGCCATCTTAGGTTTCATCTTCGTCATTTTACCATGGTTCAAAATGACTAAGTCCGTCCCAAAATATCCCTACTGTTGCTTTGATACGGGACGTTAATATAACTAAACTAAATCCTCCACAAATGCAACTTTACGATTGGCACGGTATGGTCAAATCTGGTCATAAAAAACCCAAACCTACTTACTCAGTCACTCCTCAATTCTTCCAAGGGAGGCTTTAATCGACGAACAGCCTTCCCTTCCCATTCAGAATCCCCTCAAACTCCCCCGAACCCAATGAAACGAGAAGGAAATAAGAGGGAACTTCCAACTCTCAACCATTGCAGAGAATGGAAAGCCAGTGATTGGAAGCCAGGATTCCCTGGGGGCCGACATCGAATCTTCATCGCCGTCCAGCCCAATCGAAGGAACTCGACGGATTGTTACGTACAATGCCACATTCCCTCGGGGAACATTTTTTCCACTTTCCGAGTCCTTATTCGAGCCTCCCCATGGGTGGAGGTACATCTGAGAACTTTTCATTCTCGGAATGCTGCTGGTGAAGCATTTTCTTTCAAAAGGTGGTACATAGAGAGTGTGAATGACTTTTCTTTATGCTAATTCAATGCATGAGATTTTTTACGATTTCGAGGTAGCATTCTATCTTCGATATATACCTTCTGATTTAAGTGATTGCATTTGAATACGATATAAATTCAACTCCATCCATTTTTCCTAACACGTAGAAAAGATTTGACCAGTTGGACTGTTTTTATTTTTATAAAATCTATTAAAATATTTATGAAATCTGCATATATATATATATATATATATATATATATATAGCATTTGGTCTCGGCTGGGTAATCACTAAAACTCCCTTGGTTTGTGTGGTCTGAAATGTTATGGCAAAAGAACCAATGTGAAGGTTATACTGCGCCAAACAAGTTTATTTCTGATTGAAAGTTTAATAAAAACAGTTTCTAGAAAAGTATTTCCATAGCAAAAATGATGCTCACTGACAAAATCTCAAAACGAAGCCGAAAAAGTGAGCTCAGGTTAAGGAAAAAAAACCTATAGATTTTAAATAGGCAAAAAGATTCTTCTGTGGATTTTTGCCAAGCAACTAAGATAAAGTTACTGCTGTGGTTTTGAAGTAATTTTTTTGAACAAATTGTCATCACACAATCACAATGTGGGTATATCGGCAATGGATCATTTGATAATGGATGCCTGTGTGTAATTCTAGTGTGACCGATTCTCAGGCGACTTAAAACTGTGTCAAAGAGGGAAAAGAGGGAAATTGGAAAAATTAGAGAGACATCTTGTTTCGGCCAGTTGTATAAAACGAGATCTTCTCAATTAAACGAATTCGATGAAGATCAAATCTACGTTAATTCGCTAAATGGGTTCATATACACTATTTGCGGCTTCGACCCTGGACGGCATTTGAAGGTCAGGTGGATCCTCAAGGGGCATGTCGTTTACGAAGTTTCCAGTATGAAATTCACGAGAAGGATGTGGCTCATATGCATGAAGCAAATAGAATGGGGATTTTTCTGTGGAATTCTGTTTTATGGTGTTTATTGCCAGTAAAGCATTAGGTAGTAATGTGGTAGCTCTCCACTGCGGAGCGATTTTTGTTTATTTATTATTGTAAATTAATATTTTAAAAAGTGGTGGCAACACCCACTCTTGTTTCTTTTGAAGTTTTGATTATTTTATGTATATTTAATTTGTTAAGTAGTATTGTATTTTATTGTAAATAACTCGGAGAAGTAGTATTCTTTAAGAAGCAATAAGAACTATTTATTCTGAAAGAATGAATCATTTTCTTCTAAAATGTCCTGGTTATTCTTTTTTTAATCAATTTTTGTGAAAACGAATTCTGAATTCGTTTAGAATAAAAGAAAAAGGCACTTGTGTTTTGGTTATGAAGGTTTGTTTTAATAATAACCTTTTTTCGATATCATGGAATTGGTTAGTTCCGATGCGAGATGGAATCTAAATTAATTATGTTAATGTCTAGGGCGAAATCTTTCCGCACTACAGTAATACGAAACATTTCTCTGTATTTTTCCTCAGGATTTTTTCAAGGTGTATATAATTATTATTAGGTTGTTCGGAAAGTAATTTCGTTTTTTCCCGACAGAGGATTTAATTGTATTTTTCGCACCCAATTTCATACTTAAACCGCAAAATCATTTTATGTTTTAAGAGCTGATATAGCAAGGCTTGAGTGTGAAAAAGTGCAGCTGATTCTTCGCAGTAGTTTTT
>JAPMOQ010049553.1:1025717-1036637 GCA_026543055.1 Argiope trifasciata
TGGTCAAACATGAAACATATTTTATTGCGATTGAGGACCCAGGTAGCACAGCCTGTAGCACTATATTGTACAATATTATGCGATATTATATGATACTAAACACTATTGCGAATATTGTCATACAATATTGTACAATATTTGAGTTCTACTAGTTGAGAGTGATGTAAAGAAAGAACAATACCACTTTTTAAAAACAATATTCAATATTTTCGAGTTGCCATTTATGCACAAATGGTGAATAATAAAAATATCCCCTCGTCCCTAGAAAGCCTCTGAAGATGCAAAGTGCCACGAGAGAGCGCCCTATTATCGAAGCCCTCCCCCCCTTTCACTCAATGCGAGTGTGACTGTAATTAATCGATGGAAATCAAATCAGAGCGGTCCGAACCGCGGGGATGCTTAGATAAGCGAAAATCGATTTCGTGGAGAACCATCTTCATCTGAAAATTCTCCAACGCAAATGGTGCTATAGTTGGGGGATGTTTTCGTCCCTCTCCCAGCGATTTCTATTCATTATAATAATAGAATGATCAAATGGCTCTATCAGCGCACTGAAGCGAAGCGACGACGCTCGGACTCGCTGCGACATCTAGCGGAAATGAGCGCCTTTAATAAAAATTATGGATTGCAGTTATTGAGGTCAGCGTTTCTCGCTTGTATTATAAAGTTCCTTTGGAGCAGGTCTGTCCAGTTTTTAAACTCTGTGAGTTAAGATAAGAAAATCAACTGGGTATTGCTGATTAAGGTGTGCGCACGCACCTGAAACTTAGAAAATAGTTCAAAATACTGTAGAAAAAACACACACAGTGGTATCGAGGCTGATGTTCAAAACACTTCGTGGATGAAAAATCAACTTCTTTACGAGAGATTTCATTGCAATTAAATGCAAACAATTATACCAGGGAACCAACTGATTGCAGCAGGTGGAGATTTAGAATTGAAATAAGAGATATGTATTAAATTTAAAATGAAATAGATTGAATGAAGACGGGAAGTATGTGAAGAATGCCCTTTGTTTTCGGAAGCGATCTGTCCGTTAAGGTGTACGTACACATTTCAAACTTCAAAATATTGAATTTCTTTGATTATTTAGCTTTCAAACGATACCAAGATGTTATCAATATTTCTCGAGTTATAAGGATTTTTCAGAAGGTACTTTAACTAAAAATTTACGTTTTTTTAAAAAAACTAATTTTAGGAAGAATGATTTTTTCCCACTACGTTGCTTCATTCAAACCATCATAACTCATTAAGAAATGAACCAAGTTCAATTATTTATATATTAGAATAATCTGTATGAAACAGTAAATGTTTTGTGCCTCAATCAGAGTTGTATTTGCAGAAATAAATTTTTAATAGTTATTTCAAAGTTAAAATGACAGAAAATTCTTAATTTTTATAAGTTGATTTAACCAGCCAACAAGAAGACTCTTATGAGGCATCATTCCCTACTAGAATGGTGAGTCTGTACAAATTACAATTTAAGATATCATGTTTCAAAAAATATGCTCATTAAATATTAATTAATAAATTAATAATGAATGTAATATGGCTTTCCTCACCTGAAATGAGTCAAAACATATATTCATGACCTACTGTGAAAAAATTGGATTTTTAAATTAAAAAAAATCTTTTAGTGTGTACAACCACCTTAATAAATAATTTTTATTTTTATATATAGTAGCTCATTAAATTCAAAAATTAACGAAGGAATTAAAGAAAAAAAAAATAACCCGAAATGTTTCCTTACTGACACATTATTTGGAATAAGTTGGTGTTATTATAATAAAGGATGCGTTTTGAACGACTTTAGTTTTGCCCCAAATTTGCGGCAAATTATTTTTTATTTAAGTAATTGCATTTTTATTTTCCTGTATACGAAGTACAGAGAAAGTATTGTATTCCTAAAAAAATTCTCGGAAAACAACAACAAATAAACGTCAAATTTTAACGTGTCTCTGCGTTTTAAATCTCTCTGAGATCGGGAAACATTCTTTTGATACTATATTCGTCTGTTTACTTCTTTCAGATAAAGATTATTTAAAAGACGAATGAAATTTGGTGTCAACTTCTTCAACTTGACACCAAATTTTTCTATTTCTATAAAACTCTATTGAGAGAAATTCTGAATGCCCGGTTCTTCAAATACATGTTATATCGATAATTATAAAACAAAAAGAGCTAGATGTATGACATTCGGTACAGAAATTCAACATCCATATTGTAAGCAGCAAATTTTGAATCCATCCAGGAGGAGGTGGAATGTCTGTCTCTCAAAAGCATGTACTTTCAAAAGCATGTACACGCGATAACACGAAATTGAAATTTGCCAAATTTTGTATGCGATTTTGTATCCACGGTTATAGTTTTATATTGTTCAATATCGGTTGGAAAAAAAAAGTATCTAAAAAAACAAAATCGGTTTTCGTTGCTGTGTTGTGATTTTAAAAGCCCAATGGCAGCCATCGATCAGCGATTTAAGCCGAGTGAGGGTCTCTTTGTTTTCCAATAGCGCCGACCAGGACCAAAAGTACGACTTAGATACTCATACATCTCAGCATTTTTTAACTGGGGGATTTCATTCATGCATTTCATTCATTCACCCACATAATGTAATTAAGACCTGAACCAGAAAACTGTCTCTCAGTGATATTACTATCGACATGGAGGACATTGTGACCACGGCCAATCACTACCACACACCTAGTGTCTTCGGCTGGCGGGTTCGAACTTGTAACCTAAGGGATGCGAATCCAACGCCTTACCAACCAGGCTATGTCAGCCACTCGGTTTTCGAATACCATTAACCATATGCTAGGGCTTGACCACCGAAAACTCGGGAAGAATCACTCGATGGATTAAAAAAAGTCTAAATTCACGCCAAAGCTTTATATTTTGCAACTATTGTAAGCCAATACCATGCAAGGTGTTTTTTGCTTAACTTAAGATCAATAATTTTGTGAGGGTTGGAAGAGAATGCTTTTATTTGCGAGTATACGAGAAAATGTTAGGGAACAACTCCAGATGGTTGGCTTATCGCACTACAATGCGTTCGAATAAGTAAATAGTCAATCAATGGACAAATATGAATCAAAATTTGTATCCGTAATGAACTAGAGCCCTCACCTCACTTTTAGTTATTGACTGTTAATGGAAATATATCTGTCAACATCAGTTAAATGTGTCAATAATAAAGTAGTTCCAATCTCTGTTTGTATTTCATTTTAATTCCATTCCAATTGAAGTGGCATGAAAAAGATGGAGAGAACACACAGTGGCAATTCTGTTGCATCCGGAAACAGGCCCGTGGGTTGGCTAGAGTCAGTTTGTTACCGGAGTTTGAATATTTATTATGTTTAAATAAAAATATATTAATTGAAATGAAAGAGTTTGAATATGATACAAATTTACGCCTTATAAAAAGAATATGTACTTTTCAGCAACGAAAACCCTCCGCACTTTTGCACATGCGTTAGGATGCGCAAAAGTGTCTGAATAAGTCTGAATAAAATTTAGTTTAGTTATTTAAGTTCCGTTTTGAAGCGACACTAGGGCTCTTTTGGGACGGACTACACTCAGATGACGAGAACGACACCGGAGCTGGAACCCCTTCTCCAAACTTCCACAACCGCGCCAGTGGGAGGACGTTTGGCCTGAAGGATTTAACTTGTACCGGATCCGCTTACACGCCGGTTCTTCGGTGGAATCGAGTCTCGAACCTGAAAAACCTTCCGGTTTCGAAGCCGAGACCTTACGACCAGGCCATCGTGGCCTCTGAATAGAGGTGAAAGGAAAGATGAAAGGAGGAGATACTTACATTTACTAGTATCTAATTGGGGAGATCCAAGGTCAAAGGAAATACTGAAAATGCACTTGTGTTCCGCCTCTCACCCCTTAATGAGATGGAATGGTCGAAATGCGGTCATCTCAGAATCCGCTTAGGAACAGTAAATGATTCAATTACTTAATTAGGTGAAAATTAAAATTTAAATAAATGCAATTTAAAAATAAGTTTTAAAAAATTTGAATTTAAATAAAATTAATGGGATCCCATTTATCATACATAAAAATAAATAACTGATGAAGCTTGCATGCATTTTACTTTTTGTAAACTTCGACTTTGTTTGAAAAAAAAAAACAGCAACTATAAAAAAAAACAAAATCATTGAAAAATGCCTTCAGACACTTCTCTTTCAGTCAGAAATTGCGGAATTAAGAAAAAAAAATCTAATTTGAAAAGGTTTTTTAAAAAATTATTTTAAATGACATTATAGTAATGGATTAACAGGAAAAGAGTAGTAAAAATTAAATATGAAAATATATTATTTCAGTTATCAAGCCATAACCGATTTTTTTATTGATCATTAAGCTTTCAAACAATATTTATTATTTAATGTTTTCAAGAACTCATCGCTAGACACTTATATATATTTTTTTCTTTTGGAAATTTTATTTTAGCTACTTTGCCACTTTCCCACTATGCAATATGACATTTACTAAACAATAATTTTAGAATATTATATTTTTCATTTTATGAATTCTGAGTGATAAAAAGGAGCTTACACGGTTTTTTCAAAAAGTCGAATATTTCAAAAACGAATAAATACAGATATTCCTGAGAGTTTTTTGGCAGTTATTTCTTTCCGAGTTATTTCCCCCCCCCAAGCTACAGGATAACATGTCTCGTTATCCTGCGGCCTGTTCAGGAGCAAACTTAGAGGACGGTTGGATGTTGCCAACTCAAGAATTTAAAGCATAGAACTGACGTGATATATTTTCCCCATTTTTAAATATGCACTACTGATCAAAAGTATAGCAAATTTGAGAAATTTTGTTTTTTTCCAAGAATAAGCTCTCCAAAAGTAATATTTTTTTTAATTTAAAGTGATATTTTTTTGTATCGATAAGTTTAAAGGTGACATATAATTAAATTATCGAACAAAAAATATTAAATTTCAAAAAGAATAAAATTCAAACAAAATGTACAGGTTTCCAGTATCGGATTTAATTTTGATTCTCTGAAATAAAGTGAAGCAATGAAAATAAAAATTCATGTTCTTTCGATCAGAAAAGATAGTAAGAGAGTTCAGGTGAACTGAAAAGCATGTAATATTCAGTTGGACCTTTGCTTCGATCACAGCTTTAGTTTTAATTATATTAACGTCCCGTTGTAAAGCAGCACTACAGCTGTTTGGAAATGGGCATCGTCATTTTAAACCACTCTCAAATGATGAAGAAGACTTATCAGCTGGCAGCCCCTTCTCCACACCAGTGGGAGGATGTTACGTCTGACTTACGTCTGCAAGAAACCTCCTTACACAATGGTCCTTCAGGGGAATCGAGTCTAAAACCCACCGGTTCCGAAGCCACGAACTTACCACCGGGCCACCACAACCCTCTTCGATTCACAGCGGCCACTCTGTTAGGTGTGGCATCCAAAAGGTTTTTCAACACTTATTTCGACATTTCTAACTTTAATTATTGCTTCTTGAAGCTGTCGTTTTGTTCTGTGGCGATCCACAGTTGTCTTCATTCCCATTACACTCACAAATTCTCAATGAGGTTTAAATCTGGCTAGATTCCTGCCTAAGCCAGAACATTAATACTATGTTTTGCAAATGCAGCCTTCATTAAAAATAATGAGTGTTTTGATACAGAGGTCAGAACTGAATTGAAATGAAATATAAAATTAACTGTAAAGTTTATTTTACTATTTTTGACATATGGCAGGGTGCCAGATCTTGCCGAAATATCTTTTTCTGCTTTGGAACAGAAAATATCCACGTGCCACGCTCAACACCCAATGAAAATTAAAATTCAATTATTAAATTAATTGGTTTAATGATTAAAATTATTGTTAAAAATATAAATTATTAATAAAAAATTTTAAAAAGACAACTTTTGCTTGATCGCTCATATAAAATTTGTTCGCTCATAAAGAATATTGTTTTTATAACATCTTTTTATTGATAATTTATATTTTTTAACAATAATTATACTCATAACATTTTTATTAATAACATATTTTTAAGTCGAGCAATACACACAACATAAAAAACATTTACAAACATAAAACAAGAAGAAATTCGTACATTACTGCATTCTAACTCCATTTTCACGACTATCACTCAAATCCACAAGATAGATCGCCAACATCAGGCATCAATCCCTTCGTTTTCAACAGCATAACACTACACGCCACATTTATCCTGCAATCTTGCTGACTAGCGATTCACTCTACCATCAAACTCCGTGTGACGTCATTATAATGTCAATCTCAGTTAATATCAAGGCGTCATCTATCAGCTGTGATGGCAGTTACCAGATAAATTCGTTACAGCACCTCTCTTTGTATTCAGATGATTATAAAAAACAAAATTCCAATCTATCTATTTATCGATAGTAATAGTATAAATTTGAAATTTTGGATAGATGGATGGATGTTTGTTACTCAATCACACCAGAACGGCGGAACGGAATGGGATGAAATTGAGCACAGAGATAGATTACAGTCAGTAATAGAACAGAGGCTACTTTTTATTCCGGTTCATGGAGTGGTTCATTTTTTACTCATTAGAAACTAACTTTTGTGTCAGAAATCTGAGGCCGAATCCCATCAAAGATGAGCAGTACTCCGGTGATTTTTTCTCAACAGAAATAAGGTTAGGCTTAACAGAATTTCGTTTAATTATTCCAAATGATTCTATTTATTTTCTTTGCGTTAGATGAATTTAAAATCAAATGTTGTTAATGAATCGATCCTTCGGATTCATTCTGAAGTACTTTTAAATGAAAAGAAAACAGAATAAAGGAAAGAAAAATTTTCTCTATATATAATATATAAACCGGATTTATTTCGTTTTATGTGCTACAATGTTTAATTTATCGTGTTCATAATAGTTTTTCCTAGAAATTTAATAATTTAAATGCATCAAAATTTTGAAAATTACAATAATTTTCTTCCTATATTCTTTCTTTGGTGATTGTTTTTATAACAGAAAATTGGGGGATTGCTCTGGGCAGAGGAAAACCTGTTCTGTATGCAAACAAGACGGATGCATCAAATGGATCCAAATACCGAAAGAAATCGCACATAGCATAATTTGTGAACGCGTTCACTTCTGCTGTTCACCTCAGCACATGGAATGAAGCGTTCAGGGGCCTAAAACATGACGACGGACGACTCCGTTCATCCTTATTACGGAACAAGGAAAGGGCGGTAGATGCCGCACAGCCATCTCTGGAATTAATGGATATCTCATCTCCATCGTTTATCAAGAATAAACATCTTTTAGAAGAAGACAGGCCATTAGGACCATCTGGCCGGCGACGAAATAATGACATGATGCGCACTTGGAAGAAAGGAAGAGCCAACGGGATTCTTCTTCCCTCAATTTCATTTTGCAATTAGATTCTTTATATAGGGTAGATAATCAAATATACATAATAGATTCTTTAGCTCATTGGATGGAAAATTTGATATATATTTATAATTAAATATATTATTCTCTTTGAAATGACGCGAGCCTTATTTTGCGTATCCATTTGGCCACTGGCCGTATGTTGATGATGGCCATATATGAGCCATATGACCCAGATTTATGATATTAAAATGCTAACCAGTGCAATAATACTTGTCCCTTGACTTTTAATGTACTAACATAATTCAGCAGGAGTGTATCTATGGTTGAATTATGTTAGTACATTAAAGCCTATACATTCGTCTCCGAATGTCTATACATTGGTACATTAAAATATGTACATTAGTACATTATAGTCTATACATTAGTACATTAAAGTCTATATATTAGTACATCAAAATCTATACAATAGTTTCAACGTCTATACATTAATACATAAAACTGTATACATTAATACATTAAAATCTATATATTAGTCAGAATCGACCTCCTCCAAGAGGGGGACTGATGGGAAGAAACTATTTAAGGCCCTAAAATTTTAGCAAAATAAATAATAAAAAATTTAAACCGAGCATTTGCATATGTATTTAATGTGCGTGATTTTGTTTTTGCTATTAATGACTCCATGAAAATGACAATTTTTCCAGTTTCTTTTCGATACTTAGTACAGCAAAAGCGTTTAAGCATTACACCCATATGCCTGACTGAAGATAATTCTTTATTTCATTTTAATTTGCTGAAAGAGGATTCAGTATTTGTTATATTTAGTAACTGGCAACGGAAAGAACTGAAAAAAATATTACATATTACATTAGATATAGACAAAAGTAGATAGCTGATGATTTGCAAGTCCGTTTGAACCCAGCCTCGACTTCTGGGCGCCCAGCACATTGCTATATCTTAATGATGTTGATTTCCTTATTCATAAATGAATCTTTCCCGCTTTTTTATAGATATCACTGCGGTATTTATCTAATAAAGGCGTCAGTCGGGGCTCAGCCAACCGCATGGAAACAAGCTTGCAGACTTTTTAGCATGTGTAACATTATTATTGTACAGAACATTGTTTCAATTCTTAATCATGGTGAGGGGGGGTGCCCTCAGTCGCGGGGCTAGAATGCATAGCACCCACCGCACCCCCAAATAGTCGTCCTTGATATTAGTACATTAAAAGTATGAAAAAAATCGTATATATATTTTGAAAGCTTTCCTACTGACCGGCTGGGCCCAAAATCGAACACTCATTTATTATATTAGTCAAATGATAATATATCACCGATCGCTATATATTTTACATAAACGTGGCTATATACGACTGTAGAGAGCCGGGTTTGTTGCAAAGGATATATATCAATGATTATTGAAGAAAAACAAGCGTGGAATTGCATCCGTCTGTATGTTAGCAATAAAGTAGATTCTGTATGGTAATAAAACCGATAACAATGACTTTCATGACAGTAAAATTTCAGCAGGTTTAAGCCTGTCACCGTTCTAAAAACAAAAATGACACTTCTTTCCAAAATATAGAGATTAATCCAAATTAAGGTATAGGTTTTTAAAATTCTTTGTGACGAAACTTACTGCCGGAATTTCAGCCAAGTTTCTCTTTAGTAAGCTTATTTGACTTCTGAAAGAAAAAAACTAAGGACATTAAATGGGCTAAAGAGCAGGCAATTTAGATATTTCTTACTGATTCAAGATTGAAAAATATTCCTTCGAAATGAGAATGAACCTAAATCCTTCTAGAAATACATATTTACATCATTTACCAAAGATGTCAAAAAGCTTAATGAAAATACTCCTATTCCATATATTTTTACGAAGGTATAAATTTTATTTCGGTTCATACAGACCCAAGCAGAACATAGGATGACAAAATTCGGTTCATATAGAACAGTAGGGTTAAACAAAATTCGGTTCATATAGAACAGTAGGGTTAAACAAAATGTAGAGTTTCTGAGTACTGCATATTCAATTCTTTTCGTTTCAATTATTAAGGTATCCAACTTCGCTGGTTATCGACCCCATTGCCGAATTTCTTTAAATCGTTATGTCTTGTAGTCCAGACTTAGCTGTTTCCAAAACAGGCCAACTTTCCTAGGAAGAGGAAGGTCTCACCCATCATCCAGGGTCACCTATTTTTCAACTAAAATTTGTCTTCCATTTTCTCTAAACTTTAATATTTATAACAATTTTGAGCCATGATACCTGAATAACTAGTTGAGATATTCACATGAAAATTTCAGCTTGTGGTTCAAATCATATGGGTAATGAAACGAACCTAAAGTTTTATTGTTGGTCAAATACTTTTTCATTTATAAATGTCTTTAGAAACATTAAGTTGTGAATTTGTAGAAAAAATGCAGATATACGCTTATTTTCCCCCATCACTTCTTTGCATCCCAAACTTTTTCTTAGATTTTGGTTCATTTCATTTATCATTGTATTCTTGTGTACAAAGAAAAATAGGACGGTTGCATTATAACCTTGAATACAATATTAACCGTTTTGATTCAATTTCATTACAATTTACTACCAATTTTCCTATTTCTCAAAATACATTCTATTTTCAAATAATTTTGTTGTATTTATCGTATTTTGCATTGCAATTGACAATACATCTGATAACCATAGCTTTGAATAGTTTTTAAAAAATCCAATTTTTCAAATTGTTTTCTCCGTACATAGTCGGATACCTTAATAAATCAACATAAAATAATTTGAAACACTACTTTATTTATGCACATGATAAAAATATTTTTTAATGAAAAATACTCTTAAAAAACTTTACCCCATAAAAGGTCAACGTGAGGTAAGTGCTTGCAAAGAGCTCTTTATTACTTCTATGTTCGGATCTGTATTGGAAATTGCAAGCCATAAATCTGTATCTAATCTGGATAGATATTTTGTTTTAATGGAAACTAATTTTGATTCTCATGAGTAAGTCGATGCAAATTGAATCAAAATGTCGAATGTCGATTGAGATTGTCTTTTCAAATCGGCCTATTCGTTTCCAATCGATAATCGAAATATTTGGCTAGTCAGAGAGTTCAATTTAATGCGCAGGTTTTCGTCGCTTGAAAATTCAATTAACTGTTCTTTTTCATTTAAAAAGATGTTGTTACTAACACATTGAAGGCGGGGGATCTTGACGAAAGTGTGCTAGTTGATGTGGCGATGAATCGTAGTACTACGAATTCCGCCTTTAATATGTTAATTATATCAAACGAAAATTAATTAAGGACTCCAACCTCATTCATTTTCTGGAATTTTTTTGCAAATTTTTCAACCATTTTTATCAAATGCTGTTTTCAAATAACAGGGAATCTACATAATTTTTTTTAGTAAAATCTTAAAAGCACAGAAACATGTCTGGGTTTTTGCTTTGCATAGCCCAGGTAGCACAGTCTGTTGCACTATATTGTATAATATTGTGTGATATTATATGATAATAAACAATATTGCGAATATTGATCAATGTCATACAATATTGTGCGAT
>JAPMOQ010049553.1:1042820-1073839 GCA_026543055.1 Argiope trifasciata
ATCTATGTGTACGTTCAAAAAGGTTTAAGGCGTAATTTAAGGGTAAGGCTTAAATGATTCACATCTGTGTTTACGTTCAAAAAGGTTTAAGGCATAATTTAAGGGTAAGGCTTAAAGGATTCACATCTATGTTTACGTTCAAAAAGGTTTAAGGCGTAATTTAAGGGTAAGGCTTAAATTATTCACATCTATATCTACGTTTAAAAAGCGACACACTTAAAGAAAAAATTTAAAAAACAGAGGAAGAAATATTATTTCCCCATGGATGACAGAAGAATGCCTGTTAATGAAGAAATATAAACTGTACTACAGGGGGTAAAGCTTAAAGAATTCACATCTGTGTTTACTTTCAAAAAGCGATGCAGTGCAAGAATAAAAAAATGAAGGTAAATATTCGATAAATAAAAAGAAGAAGCGGTTGATATTTCTAGTGCTTTTTAGCATCGTCGACATCCACTTCAAAATTTTGAAGAGTGTAAACAGAGCAGAATCATGGTTTTGAGCTGGTTTTATTGGAAGACTTTTTCTTTAAGGACACAGTTGCAGTTAGACTTCGAGTGAAGGAGTTTTCGAAATTTTGTTTTGGAAAATTTCGAGAGTTTGAAAATCTTTTTGATTTGACTCACGTAATCGAAAATTGGAACTAGCCTAGATGGAATAAGAAAAAAAAATAAACGTGGACATTTGTTTATTAAGCTTGAGGCAGGAATATTACAGCTAGTTTTATTGAATTTTAGAAACGTTTCTTCCCCACAAAGTATTCCATATACTTAGTTTCGCTTTTGTTGTTTAAGGTGGTATTGTTTACAAAAAGCCTACTGGAAATTTCATAAAAATTACATAGAAAAAATCCTATTATATTAAATCTTATTATTAATATTAATTATCTTATTATATTAAATCTTATTATTAATATTAATAATCTTATTATTAATATTATCTAATTAAAAATACCTTCTATATTTTCTCATTCTGCAGAACAATTGTTTGGGCTAAAGTTTCCAAATAGCCATAAATAAAAAGACCTAAATTTTTTTCTTACTGAAATGAAAAGTAAAGTCTGTGCTTTGAATATATATTTGTTTACCATAAAGATATTGAAATAGACAACTTATTCGAAAACTATTCTTCAATGAAAACAAGATTTTCGCGTAATACTTGAAGTAAAAACAAAACTAGAAGACCTGTAGCCTTTTCGATTACATTGGTATTTTATTTATAGTTTTTACCGTTATCTCATTTGAGAAGGGAAAAATGATAATGCATCGCAGATATTGATTTTCACAATGTCTAACCTTGACATTTCGACGATTCTGCGTGTTCCAAATATGTCTGTCAATCTGGGAGCAAGATATTCTCAAGATGACAGAAGGAAGTAATTTTTTCCTATTACTAAAATTTCAAATTTTCAACAAAGTTTGAAAAAAAAATCTTTCTGATATGATCATACATATGCAAGCGAATACGTCAAATAAAAGAAAAAAGGCAGAAAGCCAGTTAGTTTATAGTTTTATGATCTGAGATGATGGGCATTTCGAACACAACACCTTTTATTGATCCCCAGAGAAAATAATCTAAGCAGGACAAATCGGGAGATCTGGGAGGCCAAGATACCAGCCTCTCGTGGCCAATCCATCTATCCGAAACGGCAGCATCCAGGTAGTTTCTTACATTCCTGGAAAATTGAGCTGGTACTCCGTATTGCTGGAGCAACATGATGCTTCAAACATTTGCTGGTACATTCAGGCAACACCTGCCAGGGGAAGATGAGGCGCTTTTGTCCATCCAGGCAACAGATGCGACCCTACTGAGTGACCGTGGACCCTTCCTGCTCACACAGCTGTGGAGAATCTTTGTTGATTACCACTCGAACGTGGATCACGTGAATTTACTGTGACCCATATATGGTTGTAGAGCATATTAAATAAGCCACCATACATGAATGGGGCTTCATCCGCTCAATCACTCCTTATATTATGGACCATTGGTTTTGTAACACCCAGTATATTACATAAATACATTCTATAATTTCTTATTCCTATGTGTTCCAAAAATAATTATCTATAATTCGAAATTAGGTTTCTTCGTAACTTTAACTTCTGAGCTATGCCGGATATTAATTTTCATACAGAATCAACACACTGAGTCGAGAAAAGGTTTTTTGAAGCTATACATGATCCAAACGTGGTTCTCAAGGCCTCCGTCTTCTCAATCAATGTGTTGTTACATCAAGCTCTCACTGGATTCGACAAAGTCACCTTCATAAAAGTTAATAATTGGACTATTTTTTTAAAAATATGAATAATCAAAAGTTCTTCAAGAATTCTACGCCTGCTTCTGTAAATTAGGTTTTACACACACACACAACATATAACACATACGAATATATAATATTATTTAAAAAATCCAAGTTCTCCTCCACCTCTAAAGAAAATTATAACATTTGCCTAAAGAAGAAAAAATGGAACAGAAATTTTTCACGAAACTTGCGTATTAACTTCTCGAATAAATGTTAATCAAATAAGTGATTCCTAGAAAACGTTCTTAAGATTTAGCCACTCAGAAAAAAAAATCATTTTTTCATTAACGACTTTCTGAGAATTTCATCTTTCAGTAAAAAAATATGACTAATTGGTATAACTTTAGTGAGGAAATAAGAAGTAAAAAGCATTAAATTGTCACCCATAACACTTTTTGCAGAATTTTTTTTCTCCCTTCTCTCGACAAATTCACATTTTTGAACAATTATTTTAATTATAAAGTTGCTCGATTGCGGAAATTTAAAAACTAACAGTAGCTATTTGCACATTAAAGGAAAGAAGAAAAAATAACTGTCTTTAAAAACTTGATTACTTTATCATGCTGAAAGAGTTTTTTTTAAATTTCTATTTTCAAGATTTTTCGTTTTTTATGGTCTATTTGGCTATGAATCTTACAACGAGAAACACTGATAATTTGTAAATCCAAGTAAAAAAAAAAAAGGCTAAAATAGAAAAATATTCGTTTATATACTAATCGCTTTTATTCTATTCTATTTCTAATTAGTTAATTTTTCAATATTTCTAGCAAATCCAATAAATTATCCAAAATAAATTTTGTTATCACCACAAATTGCGTACTTTTTGCTTGAATTAATTTCTTTTCTCCATAAATGTTCGATGCGGAAAGAACATTTTCTCATAAATTTACACACACCCAAGCTTCAGGGTTAACATTAGTTTAACATGAATGACACTATTTCTTTCAAACTATGAATTAAGAAAAATCGGGCTTTCAACCTCCTAGCTTATCAACCGATTTAAACATGTAAACAAGCAAACACATGACTGAATTGCCCTTAATGAATTCGGTCCTGTTTTGGATCTACATAAACATTTTTCACAATGTTTTGTACCCCAAAACGAGTGGTACAGTCTGCCAGTATTCTACAGTGGAGGACTTCTCCGTTTCATTTCAAGGGTCTTCTTGTAGAAATGGGCTCGATTGTTGGGTAGTGGGAGGCATTGCTTAGGATTCGGCCTAAAATTATAGTTCCAAAAGTTGCGTACAGAAACCTGTAATTAAACAAAATTAAATGGCTTAACTATGGCGGTGATTACAGCATTATGTAAAGTTAATCAGCAAAGGGACAATGTTTTGCAGCAGCGTAGAGTAGCAATAGAGAAATTAAGCTAACTAAAAAAAATCCTCACAAATATTAAACAAAAGAAATCATTATAAATATTAAGCAAAAGAAAGTATCACAAATGTTAAAAAAATAAGCATCGCAAATATCAACAAAATTCAAGTTTTACTCTGTGAATAGCATGAGCATTTCGGATTTGTTTCGAATTCCTCTCTGTTCCTCTTGTTTTCGAAACTCTTTGAAAACATAAGGGGCGTTTTAACACATCAGTAGTGCCTCGGTGGCCTGGTGGAAAAGGTCTGGTCTTCAGAACCTGAGGGTTGCAGATTCGAGACTCGATTCCACCGAAGAACTGTAGTGTGAGAGGGTCTCTTGCACGTTAAATCTATCAGTCCAAACGTCCTCCCGCTGGTGTGGAGAGGGGGGTGGCAGGTCAGATATCGTCCTCGTCATCTGACTATGGGTCAAAATGATGAGGTCCGTCCCAAAATACCCCTAGTGTAACTTTACAACGGGGCGTTAATATAACTAAACTAAACTTAACACATGAGTAAACTTGTTGTTTCTCTATTTGCAGTGCCGACGGAAACTACGAGGTGACCATCATGACGAAAGCCATCATCCACAGCACGGGCCGGGTGGTCTGGAACCCGCCGGCCATCTACAAGAGCTCCTGCCAGATCGACGTCCAGTATTTTCCCTTCGACAGGCAGAGCTGCCTCATGAAGTTCGGATCCTGGACCTACGACGGATACCACGTAAGTCACCATGCTCATTTCTCTCCAGCTAAACTGTCATATATACGTGTAATTAAAATCAAATGTGATTTATGTAAATTTTGTGGAAAACATTAGAACTTGAGTTTCCATTTATTGATTGCAGCAAACATTACAAAGTGTACTCTTTCAATAATTCATCTCCCGTTCAAAAATATTCTAATGTTGGTGATTTGAACTTGCCTTCCCTGAAACTATCTTTTGAAAAAATGAATCTATAACTTCCAACCTTTATAACAGATATTTGAGGATGCTCCTTTGGAAAGCATGTAGATCGTGGAGTTCTAACAGAGTTCTCTCCGAGACCAGAGAATTAGGAGAGCGAGAGTCAATTTCAGAAAAAACAATTATTGTTTGCACTGGTCTGATGCATTTTAAATCTACCATGAACTTTTATTGATTGGAAATTTGGGTAGACGGAATGCCGTACACTGTGTCATCTGATCAAGTCTGAAATGTCCTCTTAGCTTCTCTCTAAATAAATGCTTTATTTTTTGTTTCAGATCGGGATATTGAATTTTTGTTCAGATATTGAATAAGTTCTCGCTGTTTTATAACAAATGGCGTTAACTGAACTGATTGTGTTAGTTTGTGATAGGGATACATCTATTTACAACACAAGCAAGCTTGAAATTCAGTGTATGTTATTTCGTGGAGTGCAAATAGCTTTATTTTTCATTGCGTTAAATAAGTCAAATTTTGTGCCAAAAAGAAAAGAGTATTTGTGGAGAATTTTAGTGCGCTATTTTATTAAAAGAATATACAGTTGTAGCTCACAGATTTTTTGCTGAGACTTACGGCGACCATACTCTGTCTGAAACAATTTGTTTAGACGCTTTAAAAATAATGATTTTGTTCTTGAAGATAAAGAACGTTCAGGTGCTCCGAAGAAGTTTGACGATGAGCATTTGGAAGCATTACTTTATGAAGGCTGGCTGATTTTGCAGAATTATTAGAATTTGATCAGAAAACAGTTTCGAAACGTTTGAAAGCATTAGGAATGTTTCAAATGAAAGGACTTTGGTTGCCGTAGGAGTTGAAACTGAGAGACGTCGAAAGGCGTCTTTTTACCAGTGAATAACTGCTTCAATGGCAGAAAAGGAAAGGATTTTTGCATCGTATTCTTCCTAGCAACAAAAAACGTAGGGTAACCCGGGCATGCATCAATATATTCAACAAAGTCAAATACCCCGGGTTCCAATTTTCTGCTCTGAATTTGATGCTGGGTATAGTTTATTATGAGCTGTTCAAACCAAATGAAACCATCGCGGGTTATGGCTACGGACTACAATTGGAGCGATTAAGCCGAGAATTGAAGGAAAAACTGCCACTATAAGACAGAAGACACTTCAAGGTTATTTTTCAGCATGAGAACGCTTGGCCACATATTGCAAAGCCTACTTGGAAATGTTTAAGTAGGGAGTCCTACTCCACCCACCGTATTCACCGGATATTGCCTCTTTCGACTTCCACTTATTCCGGTCGATGACACATGTAGCACTTCCGTTCTTATGAAGATGCCAAAAACTTGTTCGACTCTGAAATAATTTCAAAAGACGTGTCGATTTTCCAACGTGGAATTCAACTGTTGGCAGAAAGATGGGGGAAAGTAGTGAATAGCGATGAACAAAACTTTCAGTAACATGCTTTTTAAGAATTTTTTAAAATAAAGCATTGATTTTCACAAAAAAGCAGCGAGAACTTATACAACATCGCATTAAATATAAGTAAAACTGAATTTGTCTGCAGGGTGGGCTTTATTTTATTTTCCTCAGCAAACTAAAGTTTCATATTTACGATGAGAATTTCATTTCATTTTTTGTCTTACCCCCAAAGTTAGTAATTTAAAGGCTAAACATGTATCTACCTTGTGATCTAAGAAGAAAAAGTGAGTTTTATGCAATAACCGAAATCCGAATGGTTTCAAGTATTCTGTGGTGATCTAGAATATCCCTCCCGAATCTTTCGCTCTTCGCATACATTTAAATTTAAATTAAATAAAACTTGTTGCACAGGCTGGATAAACAAAGCGAGTTCTTTTAATACTTTTAAGAGTAACTAGGTATATGGAAACAAGTCATTTTTTTACTAATCACAAACGTACAAGTAACACTCCAAAAGCTTATCATTGATGTAGATTGTGCATCTTGCTGCAGTTTTGGTAGAGCTGATTAAGATCTGCATCATTATTAATCACACCTCTGTATTGTGTGGGATCGAACTTGCATTGTAAACACTATTTGCGGCACTTTTAAAAATTTACCTTTCCTGCTAATAAAGGCCAACTTTTGTGTTTCCTCTAATGCAGGGATGGCGAATCAATGGCATGCATGGAATCAATAGCACGCGGCACAAATTTTGGCCACGCTGCAGATCAAAACGGTCTGCAAAACGACTTGCATGTGACTTCATTTGATAAACTGAATTAATCCCGATTCCATTGGGTGGAAATTGAAGAATTTGAAATGCACTCTATTGATTTACAGTCAAGTTCAATATGGATTCAAAAATGTATTGTGACAATGGAAAAGTTGAAATAGATAAAAACAAAAGGTTAACAAGCAACGTAAGTAAAAATGCCAGTAACGAAATTTTGGAATCATAGAATTTAATACAAACATTTAATAGTTTGAAGAAGCTGGCTTGAAGCTGTTTTAAGCATGTTTTAATCTATAACTGAGAGTCATTTTCTGAGATGAATAATATTAAATACTCTTTTAGAAACCCTTTGAAGGAAGACTCCGATCCAGCATGTATTCTGCACAACTTACTGTACTAATTATAACTTAAATAAAAATGTCTACATATAAAATTTTTACTTATGTTATATTAGGACATTTATACTTAGGTTATATGTTATGCCTATGTATAACATAAGTAAAAATAAGGGGAAATAACATTCGTGTGACACTCTAAAGTTACTTTCATTTGGATTACACATATAATTAAAACATGTACTACTGTAAGCGCAAAATGAATTTTTTTCGCAGTCTTGATTTGTTTTGTATTTAGTTTTATTATCTTCCCAGTAATCACAATCTAGAAGTATTTTAAGACACATCTATACCTCATTAGACATTTCTTCAGAAAAAAGGACACGTTAAACCATAATAGTTCACCAACCCTGCTCTAATGTAAAAAATAACATTTTTCTCTTGCTCTAAATAATTTGTATGACATGCATTTATTCTCCCCAAAAAAACAATTTGATTTAAAATATATATATATATATATATATATATATATATATTTTTATTTATATATATATATATATAGCTAATACATCATAGATTTACGAAAGAAAAAGAGATCAGAGAGACAGTCCGAGTACAGTGACACAAAGTATTCTCCCCTTTCTTGTGCAGTACCATTTTCATGCGCAACCTGTCGCCCGTCGGAGAGCAAGAGGCCGACTCTCTCTCCTCAGTCACGTTCCCCCAATAAACTAACCGGGAAGATAGATACGCACGTACGCGCCCCGGCTATGAACTCCCCCCACGTGTCATTCGAGGCACGAACCCTCGGAGCAAAGAAAGAAAGAGCCGCAAATCCTGAAAAGTGTCACTCTGGTTTCGGAAATAAGAAGGGAGATTTATTTATCTTTTCTCTGTCTTCTGACCGCAGGGAAGGCTCACTCCCCCCCCTCCTTCGAACACAACGCGATGCTCTTTGTGACTAGGACAAAAAAACTGAGGATGGAATTAGGCTGTCTTCTTTTACAAAGAATTGCGTCAAAAATTTTCAGTTCTAAAATAATTGCAGGGCCGCTTTGGCCTAGTGGTAATGTCTCGGTCTCGGAACCGGAAGGTTTCAGGTTCGAGACTCGATTCCACCAAAGAAACATCGTGTGAGAGGATCTCTTGCACGTTAAATCTGCCAGGCTAAACGTCCTCCCGCTGGTGTGGAGTTCAGTTCAGGTGTCGTCTTTGCCGTGGTTCAAAATGACGAGGTCCATCCCAAAATAGCCCCAATGTTGCTTTACAATTAATGTAACTAAACTAAATACATTTATATATCTAACTAATTATTAGATGTTAATATAACTAAACTAAAATAGTTGTAAGCAGTCCGTCGGTTTACATCTCCATATCTTGGCTTTTTCAGAGACCTTTTACTTTCTCGCAAATGAGCTATAGAGAAATTATTGCAATCGTCAAAAAATTTTAGCTCAACTATCACACGTATTTAAGGATAGGCTTATTGTAAAAATCGCTATATAAATAGATTGCAGAAATTCGGTACTGAAACGTGAAATATTTTTTTTTAAATCCACTATCTTAAAGTCGATAACGGTTCTAAATATTTGCTTCAAAAGAATATAAAATCAATTTCCCAGAAATCTATTAAGGTATCCGATTATATTCGAAAGAAAAATTTTGAAAAATTGGATTTTTTAAAGACTATTTATTATTTTTAGATGTATTGTCAATTTTAAACACTATAAATACAAATAAATTACTTAAAAATATTTTATGTATTGAGAAATAGGAAAATGTGTTCTAAATTTTAATAAAATTTAACCAAAATGGCTAAATTTGTACTCAAAATGGTAATGCAGCAATCCCATTTTTCTTTGTACACAAGTGATAGAATACAATGACGAATGAAATGAACCAAAATCTGAGAAAAATCTTGTGATGCAAAGAAGTAAGGGGTAAAAATATATGTATAAATGCATTTTTTCCATAAATTCATAACTTAATCATTATAAAAAACCCTATAAATGGAAAAGTATTTCACAAAAAATAAAACATTTGCTTCATTTCATTGCCGATATCATTTAAAACACACGGTGAAATTTTTATTTGAATACCTCTATTAGTATATGAGCTATAATGTTAATGGTGGGAAATTTATCATGAAAATAAAAATTTAAGAAAATGGAAGTGAAAGACAAATTTTAGCTAAAAAATATGTATAAAATTAGTCTGGGTGAAAGGTGAGGTCTTCCTTTTCCTAGAAAAGATGAACTCTTTTGGATAGAGAAAAGTCTGAACTACAAGAAATAAATCGCCAATGTGGTCGATAACCAGTATTTTCAATGTACACTGATGGAAAAAAAATCCCAACACAAAGAAAAAATTATTGTACAGTAATGAAATTTTAGGAATACATTTGTCTAGGTAACATATTTAATTGATTAATGTTTCAAGATCACAGGTAGAGTCTTTGGTGAGAAGAGCCATTTCAAATGTGAAATGTTGGTACATTAGTAACCGGTGTAACCGCCAGAATTTTGAATGCAAGCAGGCAAACGTGCATGCATTGTGTCGTACAGGTGTCAGATATCAGTTTGTGGAATGGAGTTCCATGCCTGTTGCACTTGGGCGGTCAATGCACTGACGGTTAATGCTGGTTGTGGATGACGCTAGACTTGTCGTCCAATGATGTCCCATACGTGCTCGATTGGAGAAAGATCTGGTGATCTAGCAGGCCAAGGCAGCATGTCGACACTCTGTAGAGCAGGTTGGGTTTCAACAGCGGTATGAGGGCGAGCGTTATCCTGTTGGAAAACACCACCTTGAATGCTGTTCATGAATGGCAGCACAACAGGTTCTATCACTAGACTGACGTACAAATTTGCTGTCAGGGTGCGTGGGATAACCACGAGAGTGCTCCTGCTGTCATACGAAATTGCTCAACCAACCATAACTCCAGGAGTAGGCCCTGTGTGTCTAGGCCACAGACAGGTCTCTAGCAGGCGTTCACCTGGCCTTCTTCTAACCAACAAACGACTATCACTGCGACTAAGGCAGAACCGGCTTTCATCAGAAAACACAACGTCCTCCAATGACACCACTCACGTCGCAAACGGCAGTGGTTTGGAGTCAGTGGAAGGCACTGTACAGGGCGTCTGGCTCGGAGCTGTCCTTGAAGTAACCGATTTGTTACAGTTCGTTGTGTCACTGTGGTGCCAACTGCAGCTCGAATTTCAGCAATACGATTAGCCACAGCCATACGTCGAATACGACGGTCTTTCCTCTCAATAGTACCACGTGGCAGCCCGGAACCTGGTCTTCTTGAGGCAGTATCTTCCCTTGACCACTGCTACCAATACTCATGCACAGTGGATACATTCCTGCCAAGTCTTTCAGCAATATCGCGGAAAGAAAACACACCTTCTCGTAGCCCTACAACACGACCTCGTTCAAACTCAGTGAGCTGTTGATAATGGCTTCTTCGTCTTCTCTGAGGCATCCTTGACTAACATTAATCCACTACGTCAAATCTTAACTGTAAATAACGATCACGAACCTTACAGCGCTTATTTAAAGCAAACCTCATTTGCATGTTCATAGTGTCGCTACTAGCGCCACATTTGTGCACGTAGGTCGAAATTTGAATCGACGTCATCTTTCAGATGTATAAACACGCCTACCAAATTTCGTTTATTTAGCACAGCTCCTTCCTAGTGTTGGGATTTTTTTTAACATCAGTGTAGATGGATACCTTTTAATGCCCATCTACTTTGACTCCCTCACTTTTTTTTATAAATGTTACAAGTCCAAGGCATCATCGAATTTGCATCAGATGAAAACTAACCAACTGATAGATGACGAGTGTATCCTCTTACACATAAAACAGCGAGTGTCTTCTCTGCGCGAGAAAGAGAGAGAAAAGAAAAAAAGTCCTCCTGCCGATGACTGCTTGATTTAACTCACCTATTCTCAAACGAATAAAGGAAATTTCATTGAATATGCTTCAAATACAGCTCAGCATCTTCTGTACAGTTTCTTGCCACAAGGATAATTCGGATTGTCTTTTGGTTGCCGAGATCCGTGGCAAGATAGAGAGGAAAATTTTCCCTTTATGCATAAACCTGCAATTCTGGCGAGTAAATTTAACCACTTAAGTCAGCAGCAAATTTAAAAACAAACGAAAGATTTAGATTCAATGATAAAACAATAAACCTCGACTTGTTTTATTGTTGTCGTTTTCTATGGATAATAAAAAATTCAAATGTATCCAAAAATCTTTAGGACGAGGTTAGCAAGCCTCGGAACTTTAAGGTTGTACAGATGATCTTCTTACGAAAGAGGGCCGAAGATGGCTGAAGCAACGGCAGGGCAGTTGAAGATGTTTTCTTGTGATTGGCACTGTGATGAGGGACAATACTTGCAAATGGAGTAGGAATTAGTATTGTATGGCGCTTTTTTCATGGCTTTAAAGTGGCCAGTGCGGAGTCTTGCAATGATTGAAGAAAGGTGGCTGGGGCGATTGAGATACCAAATGGAGAACTTTTTGAAAGTTTGCTTAAAAAGTCTGCGTTTTGCTACTGAGGACGCAGAATTTGGTAGTTTACTTTATTACGACTTGTTTTATTTTGAATGACTTCATGCACATTTTTTGTAGCACACATTAGCTAGGCCCTATTGGATAGAATCGGTCCAACTAGCCAGCATCCAGCAAAATTATTTAAAGTGTCATTTCCCTACAGGTTGATTTAAAGCTCCTTCAGGAAATCGGCAATTTCTCACAATCGGTCCAACTAATTAGCCAACAGCAAAATTATTTAAAGTATTTCCCTACAGGTTGATTTAAAGCACTTTCAGGAAATTGCCAATTCTTCACAATCAGTCCAATTAACCAGCCTTCAGCAATATTATTTAAACTATCATTTCTCCACAGGTTGATCTAAAGCACCTTCAGGAAATCGCGAATTCCTCCATCGTTCCTTTGGGTGTGGACTTGAGCGAATTCTACCTGAGTGTGGAATGGGACATCATGGCTGCCCCAGCCACTCGCAACGAAAAGTATTACTCATGCTGCATGGAGCCTTACCCCGACATCACCTTCAACATGACCTTGAGGAGGAAGCCGCTTTTTTACACCGTCAATCTGATCATTCCATGCGTGGGCATCTCCGGTCTCTCTGTCGTCGTCTTCTACCTGCCGTCGGAGAGCGGAGAGAAAGTCAGTCTGTCCATTTCCATTCTCCTGTCTCTGACGTTCTTCTTCCTGGTCTTGGCGGAAATCGTCCCCTCCACCTCGCTGGCGATGCCTCTCCTTGGAAAGTACCTGCTGTTCACGATGATTTTGGTCACCCTCAGCGTGGTTTTTGCAGTGGCTGTCCTCAATGTCCACTTCCGTTCGCCATCATTTCAGAAGATGCCCAAGTAAGGATTTATCTATTCCTGCTATTAGTTCACACTCTCTCTATGTACATTTATATATCTTGTTCACTAATAAAATACTTTTTTATTCATTTATTCCTGTTCAAATACATTTTTTAAAACTTGTGGTGTATGGCACTTGATGTTAATACAGTTTTTTAAAATATTAATCCATTAATTAAATTTAATTCATTTTTAATACTTTAAATAGAGTTACCAAACGGTCGCCAAGCTAAAAGTTTTAATAAATAATATAAAAGTAATATATAAAACTAGTTTTGGATGATTCATGAATTTTTCAAATATTAATTCATTAATGGAATTTAATTGATTTTTAATACTTTAAATAGACTCGTTAAATTTTATTCAAAAATATAAAAATAATATATGAAACTTGTAGCGGATGACACATGAGGATAATTTGAGATAGTCTGATTTAATTTGCACTAGGTTCACTGATACCATGGATGTTCTTTGAAATCGAGTTTATATCATCCAACATTATACCTCAGCATCGTGGACTTTAGGTGTAAAATGTCGATGTGTTTAAATGTGATTGGACTAAAAACAATATGACTTTAATAATAGAATAATTGTTATTCTTTAACAAAACTAAATGGAAATTACACATTAAGAATTTAAGCAGCCGTTGTAAATAATCTCTAATGTATCTTCTGTAGGAAAAAAATTATATGAGACCGAGTATCTTCCAAGAAAGTTCGATGGAAGGTTTTCTTTGATATCAGATCTTCCCTATAGGCTGTATTGCACCTATTTTGGGAGGCAGCTGCAAATTTCAGTTGATAAAATGTGGAAATTTTAGCCATCGGACTATAAAGCTTCCTTAAGAATTTTAATAACTACAACCGTGTTAAGAAAATGCTACCTGTGCTTTCTAATGCCACTTGGTCATACCAAGCCCGAATGAACGGAGCTCTTGTCGAATGAAGGCAGAGGTGTGCGCCTCCCGTTGTGAACGAGCACCGTTCAGGTGAAAGGACGTCTTTGCTCGAACTCACACACGATACAGCCCTTTTCAAGAGGCGGTCGAACTCATCCACCCATCCGCAAGTTAGAATTGAGTTCCCAATCAGAAACCGACTCAGCAGCCCCAGAGGTATGGGAAATTAGAGGACTTTGCACTCAACGTGCTCCAACTGCCATCAGCCAACACGGCGGTCTTTGACAGAGACGAGGGCAGAACTCGCTACCTTTCGGTTACGAGATTGACTTTCTACCAACCAGGCTTTCATGGTCCAAATGCTATCTATAGTATGGAATTCGCAAAATAATTCATTCTTTATAGGGATGTTTTAATAATGAGTATATAATCAAAATTCCAACACTTCTGAGAAAAAAGATTAATCGTTAATCCTAAATGCTCAGGATTTCCGCGTGCTGAACATCAGCGTTAATTTTTTTTGTTGATGTTCTTGTTGAGGATGATAAATATTTCAGAAACATCATTTTGGCATTATCAGATCTTTCCATAAATAAATAATTTTTTCTGCCTGGTGTGGTTCTATGACGCTTGCTATATAAAGGAATGCATACTTAAAAAAAATTCTCATTAAGATCGTTTATTTATATGGATTATATTTCCGGAATGATAATTGCAGATTATGTTTGAAATTGGAATAAGCGAAATTATATCAAGTTTTCATATTTTTATTCCATCAAAAAACTACTCATGTTGCCACTTTTTAAAAAGACCATTTATAAAAAACAAAGATAATAAAATAGAAATGTAGCTGCTACACCTTGCATCATAATTGTTATATGATTCTATATGTATTCTGTATTTTTTTAAACTGAGTGTATTTTTATTAAAGTTGGCTACATACCTTCCCTTTTTGAAATTTTAGGAGTTGGGTTCGACGCTTATTCATCGACATCCTGCCCAAAGTGTTGCTGATGAGGTCACCGCAGTACACCGACCACCACCTACACCGGAACAGCAGCGAGAGGAAGAAGACCCCTCCCAAAGACAAGAGCAAGAAAACGAAGATGAAACCAGGTAGCTATCTCTCGGTATTTATTTAGAGCTTTATTCCTGAAAATTTGTAGATATGTAGAAGTAAAATCCTGGGATATTATCTGACCACTTGTTTCTGATCTTTAAAATTCCTGGATATGTAGAGAAAAAATCTTGAGATATTCTCTGATCCACTCCCCTTTCATACACACACATAATAAGAAACTTTATCGTATGGATGAGGACATCTCAAAATTTCTTCTATCTCCAAAAATGCCATCTTCTCGGATGGATATAATTATCTCAGAAATTACTTCGTACAATTTCCAAAATAATAAAATAAATGTGTGCAATCTTCTTTCTGAAAAGACAGTCTAACAGATTAAAAGAAAATACGTAGCCAGGGAAGTCGAATGAATGAAAAGTTTGCGTTATTCGGTCTCTTCTTATGTCATCATATGCATACACTGCTGTTATACTGTTTTACTACATTTTTACATGTAAATGTTAGTTTTTTCCTTTCTTTGGAAAAACGATACGAAACAATGACATAAAGTGTTGTTGTTTACATTTGTCTCTGACAAGCCCGCTGACCGCTGCCAGTGATTTTAAGCCTACATTATCTTCTCTTGTTTGTCCCTAGCACCAACTAGGGCCAAGAGTACGACCTAGCTACTTCATGTTTCACATTCGATTACACAACCCCTTTTTTCAGCGGTGTACATTCATAACACAGAATAACAACCATGCCCGAACCGGAACTCAAACCCGTGATGCCCAGAACACTAGGAAGCCAGGACGCCGGTATGTCATAAAGTAATTGCTAAATATCTGAATTTAAATTTTAATTCATTATTTTGTAAAACTATTGAGTTCGTACACTCGAGTGTGTGGCAAAATTCAAACTGATTTGGAAATTTCAAATTGAATTCTTTCATTTTTTAAAAAAAATTAATATTTAAGTCTAAAGATTATTTTTAATATGAGCTAATTACTTATAAGTAATATTGGTAACTATCCAAGACATTCAATTAGATTTTGGAACAAAGAATAAATCTACAGGTAATTTTATGACTTTATTAAACAGATTCTGTCTTTTTGTAAAAAAAATTCAATGGAAGAGCCGAGGAAAATTATTGCCATAATTTTAAACCGGGTTGGATATCCCATATCTTGAGTTCTGTTTTCAATTTCAATTTAATTAGCTGTTTTATTTTCAGATGCTCCCATCGATTCGAAAGTGGCCCGTATGATCCGTGATTCTTCCTCCTCGCTTCTCGACCTGCGGGAGATCACCCAAGATGACCCGGGGCTGCTGATCCGAGAACTGGATTCGAGTCCTGTGACTGCAGAGAGAAGACGCTACCCTCGCCAGATGCTCAAGTCCATCCAGAACGCCATGTTTATTGCCCAACACATCGACAATGAAGACGACTTCGACACGGTAAGTGCATCCAGATGAGACAAGGGGTCGATTGGCTGGTGCAAAACGAATGAGCGTAATGTTCATCATTTGGCACAGGATGGCGTACCTGTACCTCAATATTTGTACCTCAATATTTTGGGCACGGCACGGATCAGAAACGGATAAACTGTGACTTCATTTGATAAAAGGAATTTTTCCCAATTCGATTGGTTGTAAATTGAAGAATTTGAAACGCAGCAGATTGATTTCCGTAGTTCAGTTGTGATTCACAAATCTATTGAAACAAAGTAAAAGGTGGAACTGATAAAAACAAAAATGATGCAACCTAAGCAAAAATGGCAGTAACGAAATTTCAGAAACATGGTATTGAATTCCAGACACGGTTAACTGTTTGAAGAAGTTGGTTCATGCTAGTTTAATCATATTATCATCTATCAATGCCTACAAGTCATTATTTTCAGAGATGAATGACATTAAAGAATTGTTGGCTGATTGCTCCAATCCTGCCTTGCATTCTGCTAAAAGTAGCATCTTACAATCCTGATATAAGTTATTGGTCCTCTAATCTGCAACAACAGAAATCGCACGAATGTTACTTTTATTTGTTCATCATTTAGTATAAGATGGCAAACCTGTATTTATTTTGTACCTCAATATTTTGGGCACGGCACGAATAAAAAACAGTTCTTCCTTTGATAAACTGTTCCAATTCGATTGGTTGGAAACTGAAGAATTTGAAATGCAACAGATTGATTACCATAGCTCAGTATGGATTCAAATATATATTGTAACTATGAAAAAGCTGTAATGGATTGAATCAGAAAGATTAACAAGCAGTATAATCAAAAATGCCGATGAGGAAGTTTTGGAACATGGAATTCACAGGCACATTTAACTGTTTTGACTCATACTATTTTCAACATATTTTCATCTACCTATGCTTGGAAGCAAATATTTTCAGACATGAATAACATTAAAAACTCGTTTAGAAACCGTTTGGCAGATGACGCCCATTCAACGTTGTTTTGTGGCCGTGGTGGCCTGGTGGAATGGTCTCAGCTTCAGAACCGGAAGGTTGCAGGATCGAGGCCCGATTCAAGCGAAAAACCGCCGTGTAAGCGGATTTGGTGCACGTTAAATCCTTCGGGCCAGACGTCCACCCGCTAGTGTGGTGTGGAAGTTTAGAGAGGAGGGCTGCTAGTTCAGGTGTCGTCCTCGTCATCTAACCGGGGCTCAAACTGATGAGGTCTGTCCCAGAATAGCCCTCATGTTGCTTCAAAACGTGGGGTTAATGTATAACTAAAACTAAAAAAAACTAACTTTGCATTCTGCTGAAAGTGACATCTTACAATCCTAATATAAGTTAGTTGTCGTCTAATCTGCAACAATAGAAGTCACATTAATGTTACTTTAATTTGAATTACATGTATAATTAAAATATCTATTACTACACCTTCCAAAATGTATTTTTTCTTTCTGAATGAACAGTTTTGAGTATTCAGTTGCATTATCTTCTCAATACTCGGATTATTGGACGGCTAGTCTCTATCTTATTTGATATATCTGTAGAAAAAAGGGCGAGTGGACCCATAAATGTTTGCCACCATTTTTTCAGTGAGAGAATCAATACAAATTCTCAAATACAAGCAAAATGGGGGTTTTGACTACTGAACTGTTTTTTTGGACATTTTGTGAAGCCATTTAAATTCATAAGAAATATATCAATTTTAATTTCATCATACGTTTTGTTTTAAATGTCTTACTTTAAGACCATCTTCTCAGATCTGTGTCTTAATTTAAGACCATCATTTCACAACAAATAGCTCTGATTTCCCCTCGTTTGTCAAATATACTTTTTCATACAAATTACGATTAAATTGGATTTTGAGTCCAAAAGTAAATGCCGAAATGTAGCACATAGTATACTTGCTAATCCTTATATATTACGATATATCATAAAGTAATTTTTAAAAATATTCTAAATTTAAATTTAAAAAACGTTGTTATTATAGTTACATGTTTACTAAAAATGTTTGAGTCAAATTGAAAAATACTTAGCTCTCGCAGAATTAACATTTAAAAGCTTAAATTTTTTTTAAAGCTTTAAATGTCTAAAAATTTAATATTAATCGTTCTTAAATTTTTTTAAATTAAAACCTAATTTCCTGTTTAAAAACTGTAGGTAAATAAATGTATTGAAAATAATTAATAAACATACTTTCTTTGTGTAACAAGAATTAGTATTTAATATATTTTAATTAATTAAATGATAAAACAGTACTGCAATTATTAAAATATATAAATCATGAGCACTGGGTTATATCCAGTTTCAAATATCTTGTACAGTGTTGACAAACCTTTGAGGATCGTTATTTTTTCTAAATAATTTCTATCAAAGTGTCGTCAAATAATTTGGATAAGATAATAAAACTAACAATAATTTTGGACTGATTGGAAAGATAATAAAAGTAAATACTAGCCACATAAAACTCTTTATTTACTACGAAAAAAATACATTTTGCTCTGTATATTTTTTAGTTGTATGTGTTATTCAAATGAAAGTAACCTTAGTTATTGAATTAGTAACTTTTATAACATTAGTAACTTTTGTTATTGAAGATCAGACCACAACTAACTTATAATAGAAGAGATTATAAGTTAACTAACTTATAATAGAAGATTATAAGTTAGTAACCAATAATCTTATACTCTTAGATTATAACTTAAACAACTTATTATAGGCTGTGAGAAGTTACTTTCAAAAGAATACACGCTAAATGAGAGTCAACCGCCAAACGGCTTCTAAGAAAATCTTTAATGCTATTCATCTCAGAAAATAAGGACTTGCAGGCATGGATGAAAATATGCTTAAAATAGCAGGAGTCAGTTTCTTCAGTGAAATGTGTCTGGAATCGAATTCCATTCATCCAAAATTTTGTACTGGCATTTTTATATTTGTTGCTTGTTAACCTTTCTGTTTCAATCCATTCCAACTTTTTCCTTGTTTCAATGCATTTTAAAATCCACTTTAAACTTGACTGGATATCAATTAGTTACATTTCAAATTCTTCAACTTCCAGCTAATAAAATTGGGACTATTTCACTTTATCAAATGAAGTTGCATGCAAGCCGTTTTGATCGGCCCAAAATATTCTGTCGTGTGCCATCGATGGCACGCATACCACTGGTTCGCCATCCCTGCTGCAGTATGTCAGGATTTGAGTAAATCATCAATGACAAAATTCCCTCTTTATCACATTGTGACTAAGTGTTTGACTAAACACATAAACAAAATGGCAGCTAGCTCTAAAAATTACATATTTTGTCTAAGAGCAGTGTCTAACACAAACAGTTTCAATTTAATATTAATTACTTAAAACAATAACACGATATAGTAGGCAGTGAAAGTTATAACATGCTACATCGTTTACGGCTGGAAAAGGACTGACAGAGTTTTAGTTGGTGTCGCTAGAGGGCACGCCTAGTTGTTACAACATTGTAAACCAAGTGGAATATAAATGAGTGAAGATTGCTCAGCATCAAACAATTCTTCTCCATTGTTGATCCATTTTATCCTTTATTATACGTTTTTCACAAAACTGCTTGTTGTAATTAAATACTATGAAGAAAGTATCCAATCATAGTGAATGATGACATGCCTTTTGTGTATGAGTGCTGATTTCAGCACCTTGTAAAACCAAATGTGATTCATTTATTTGTGTCAAACCAGGAATGCTTATATTTGAACGATTTTAAATTATTTGATTTATTTCGGGCTTGCAAAAAGGGTTTATTATACCACTATTATATATATTATAAAATACCGATTTTTTATTCATTTCCTAGGGCTTTTCAGTTTTTTTAAAATTTTATATTTTAAATGAGAATGCAATATTTCAATATTTTCAGAACTTAATTATCATTTAATTGATTAATTAAATTAGATGTTTTCTCATGTAAACACATCTGAAAGAAAATTTCGGAAAAAAATTGTTATCAATAATAAAAATTAATTGAGAAAGAAATGAAATCTGAGAACAAAACTCTAAAATAACGAGACATTTCAAACAGTACAATAAGGGAATGACGTCACAATGAATGAATATTTAATGAATATCGGAAGAATAAAACGTCAGAAGTAGTATTTAATAATCAAATTATATTACCAATATGATCAATATCACTTTTTATTCAGTTCATACTATATATATATATCTATATCTATCTATCTATCTATCTATCTATCTATCTATCTATCTATCTATATATATATATATATATATATATATATATATATATATATAAGACTTTCTCGAGGATCACTCTCAGGCAAGGATTCAAAATGAGGGATTTCTGGGAGAAATCGCACAGTTTCCAATAGTATTGACCCCGAAATCCAGGAATATTCAATCAATCATTAAAATATCCCATCCAATAATTAAGAAAACCAAAAGGGAAAGAACATACCAACAACAGGCAAAGAAATCTCACCATAGCTTCCCAACCGGTTGGGATGCTATGGTGAGATGGTATTTGGTCGCCAAATTATCACTAAGTTTGTCGCCAAGTTCTGAGATTACTAATGCATCATCCGATCATAAATAATTTAAGAAAATAATTAGGAATTGTATTATTTTTGTTTCGTATTACTTGGTTTATGCATTTCTATCCCCATTTTAAATCCCCATCAAAGCTTGCTTTTAAAACGATTATTTTAATAATTCCCTATGCATTCAAATTTTAAAAACTCGCCGAAGAATGTTATGTAGGTGCTAATCGATCTCACATGATTAGTTTGCTAAAGGTTACTCCGATACATTCAAACTTATCGCCAGAACGAAATGCTCCAGAAGATAGGGTACGCATAACCGCAGCTGATCTTCCTTTCGCCCATTCTCGATTCCAGATTGAGTTTCATGAAGAGCCTTTAAATTTAATTGTTTCATTAGTTATGATTGTTCTATATTTCATTCGCATAATCCACAGTGCCTCGTTAACATTTAATTTAGTGAGGGAAAGCTGGCTGGTCATAAATCATTTCTGGGAATGGGGGCTTTGAAAAATTTTATGAGACGTTGGGATTATAAATTATGTAGATAACAAGAGGATTCAAGCATCTTAATTAAATCTTACGCGATATAAGTTCTGACTGAATTGTCTGTGTGAACCGTGTTCATTGGATTTCTGTTAATTTAAATTATTAATGAAAGAGTAATGGCATTCATTAAACCGTTGTTTGCTTATTAAGGAGGGAATTAGTAATTGATTTTGAGAGCTTCCATGATAATGCTTCAGTTTTGAAATATTGTAAATGGTCATAGAATGGAATAGTTGTAATTATAAATTTCATTCCACTCATCAACTTTCAATAAAATTTCAGATAATCTAATGTATAAAAGCGCATTTTTGTTGTTCGTATTTTATGAACTACCGTGCCGTTCATCCGATTGCGATAAAACCTTTAGCAATTTATTGCTTGCACTTGTAGGCGCAGAACAATTATTAGCATTCAATCCCAATGCAATGAAATTTACCAACAAAGTGGTTCATACGTTTCTGTTATTCAATATTATTTTAAAATTCACAAAAAACAAATAGTATACATATCATTTAAAGTTAATCGCATATACATCAAACAAAATGCTAATCAATGGGAATGAAATGAAATCGAAAATATTTAGTGCAGGAATTGCAAACATTTATGGACCAAGGTGTCATTTTTTAAAGAAATATTTAATGTGGTTTAGGCGTGCCGTCAAATAATTTTAACTTGAGATTATTTGAAATATAATAAAACTAAATATTAACAACTCGAAACTCTTTATTTACTACGAAAAAATGCATTTTGAAAGGTGTAGTAATAGATATTTTAGTTATACATGAAAATCAAATTAAAGTAATTTTAGCGTGACATCTGTTGTTGCAGATTAGATGGAAAATAACTTATATTAGGATTGTAAAAAGTTACTTTTTGCAGAATGCAGGTTGAAATTAGAATCATCTGCCAAACGGTTTAAGTTCATCTTTAACGCAATTTATCTATAACGATGACTAGAAGGCAGATCAAATTATTTTTAAAATAGCATAATACCAGCTTTTTCAAACAATTTAATATGTTTGGAATCGAATTCCATGTTTCCAAACTTTCGTTACTGGCATTTTGATTAGCATTGCTTATTAATTTTTCAGTTTCAATCCATTCCAACTTTTTGCTTGTTTCAATAAACTTTTCAGTTCTTACTGAACTAGACAGGTCATCAATCAGATGCGTTTCAAATTCTTCCAATTTCCAACCAAACGAATTGGGGAAAGTTCTGTTTATTTAATAAAATCACATGCAAACCGTTTTGATCGATGGCGTGCCCAAAAGATTGTTTCGCGTGCAATCAATGGCACGCGTGCCACTGGATTGCCATCCCTCATTTAGTGTAATATAATTAAACGTTTCGCTAATTTTGCTCTTTTAGATGATGAATAGTCATCTACTCTATTGTCATTCAGTATGTAAAATATTTTTGCACAGCGAACATACAATTCAGAGTTTATCTTAGACATGCCAATCAGAACTGTTATTATCGATGTCGTTGAAGATAAATTATATAAAATGGTGATTTTCTAATGAAAACAGTAATTTTTCTATTTATTCACTGAATCAACATTTCGTTTATACAAGTATATATCATGTTGATTGCCTTGCTTTAAAAGTATACCTCTTAAATTCACTTGATTCATACACAAATAAAAGCTCATATGTATGAATTGTGTATGTGAGGGGGAAGATAAGAAAATGTGCGGATATAAATAAAGCGCAAATCTAGTATGAAAGATAGGCTCATGCAAAAGTACTGAAAAGCTCTTATTTTTTGCAGTGTGTAAATATAATTACTTATTGATTATCATGGAAATTTTTAAAACCTATCCTCTGTAAGCTAATTAAAGTTTCTTTCAAAATTAGAAGTGGTTTCTATGGCACATGCAGGAATAAGACCGCTGTTATGAAACCAGTGATACAAGCCGATAGGATGTGTCACTAGTTTTAGTAGCGCCATTGAGGGCCAAGACTACGAATTTGCCACTCACGCATCACTCATTCGTTTGCACAACTCTTTTTCACAGGAGGGCACATTCACACATTTTGCAGATATAACGGAGGAAGAACAGACATGCCTGAACTCATTCGCTTGCACGATTCTTTTTTACAGGAGAGCCCAATAACACTTCCAGCAGATAGAACTGAGGAAGCACAGCCATCCATGCCTGAACTCATTCACTTGCGCAATCTCTTTTTAGAGGAGGGCCCATTCACACAGTTCGCAAATAGAACGTAGGAAGAAGAACCCTGCCGAACCGGGAAACCCAAATCATGGGGAAATGTGCTCTCCCTCCGTTCGTCAAAATCAGAAGTAAACAAACATAGCACTTAGATTAGTGGAGTTATGGAGCAAACATTTACCAGAAAATATCAGCAAATAGGAGATGATTAGCAAACAATAATTATTGAGATGGAAAATTCAGTTTATTTATTGCACAATTAAAGTTAAATAAGACAATGAAGACTCCATTATATTCTAAAATATCCGCATTCTTATTTAAAATCATCTTTAAAGATTAACGTCAGATTAGAATCAGGGGCGGAGACTTTGACACCTGGCATTAGCTTTCTTCATACTCTTTCATGATGGGAATCTTGAAATATTTTTAGGGGAAGAGTAGGGGTAAGAAAAGAAAAAAACCTTAAACAATCTTTTAACTCTTTTTTTAAATTAAAGAATTGAAAATCCTCTTAAAGCAATTAGTTTCAGAGAGAAGATTCTGCAGCCTCTTCATAATGGGTAAGAAAATGATTAATCGATTTTTAAGGTGACGTCGCTAGCGATGCTTCCAAAGAAATTTCGAACACGAAACTGCGAAAAAGAAAAGCCCCCTTCACCGCACCGCCCTGGAGAAAGAGCACAAACAAGAAAGTGGTGAGGAAAATTTTTATTTTTTTTCCTCTCATTTTCACAGTTAATGAAGGAATTTGGTTGATTCATATAACAAGAGCCTTTATTTAAAGAACACTTTATATTCGCTACTAAAACAGAAATGTTAAACATTTGTAGCTAATTTTCAAACAATGTAATTTATAAAAAACGAAGAAACTATTTATTTACATAAGGAAGCTTTCATAAGGAAGTCATAGTTCGAAAGTACATGCAAAAGAGTTTGGGTCCGTTTAAAAATCTAAATCCATTTCAGAAGTTATTCTAAAAAAGTGTACTTTAAAAATTGAAAGATTAGAGCCTCTGATATTTATAATAACTTTATTTTACAGTGAAATGAATTCGTACTTACTTCATATACTTAAAATGTGGCCAGCTATTTTAACTTTGGAATTCAACACGATACTTATGGTGAAAATATTAGAAAAGAATTTGCAATTAAAGTTCTTAAGTCTCAGTAACGGTTTTTTGGGGGGTTTTTTGTAAGATTTTCTACAGGCAGGCAATTTAAAATTTATAAATTCGAGATAGATTTTTAGCAATTTTTATTTTTTCAGGTTTGAAAAATTGGAATTATGCAATAAATTTTTTCATTTGCTTTCTGATATGCAAGGATTTTAAAATATTGCACAGCTACGGATTTTGATGACATTATATTACTTTCATATTCCTTAGGCATAAATGTCTATTAATAAATTTAATTATGCAAATATATAAGAAATCGACGCTGCATCTGAAAATAAATTTATTATTAATTGATTTGGATTTTCCCTAATATTTATAATTTTTTTTAAATCTAAAGTGCAGAAAATCAATAAAAAGAAAAATTCTCCTCTTTATTTCCCTGGCCGCGGAGGCCTGGTGATAAGGTCTCGGTTCGGAACCGGTATGTTTCAGATCCGTGACTCGATTCCACCGAAGGACTGTCATGTGAGGGGGTCTCTTGCACATTCAATCTGTCAGGCCAAACGTCCTCCCCTAGGTGTCGAGTGGTGTGGAGAGGGGGTCAGGTGCCATCCTTGTATTGTATGTTCACCAGGAGAAGGCACTTCTGTCCGCCTCCTTGGAGGTAGAGTTCATTTCAGCGTGGGGAAGACAGGTACACATCCCCAATCTTGTAAATGAGACAACCCTAAATGCGCGCAAAACGGCAAACGCTTGCGCGTTATGAGTTACTTTGTGTCATCATTTGTTGTCGCACTTTCCGTTCTTCTCACTAGATATATATTTAATAGATATATACATAATATATATTTAATTTCAAAAACTGTTTTTTTTTTTCAAAACAAACAACTGTTATCTTTGTAGCAAAATTTCTTTAAAAGTGGCAAACTATTCACTCGAAAAAGATAAACATAATAAATAATGTTACAAAATTTTGTGAAGATGAGGTTGCAGCTGGAACACTTCCCCCCCCCCCCTTTCCCAAGCCCAAAAACATGCTGCTTCAGCGACTGGTTTTTCACGTAGAACAATTAAGTGAATTAAAAAGAAAGATATTTCTACGAATGGACATTTATCTACACCGGGGGAACTTCGAAAGCGTCTTGAGAATCAAAATGAAATATTGGACAATTTTCATTTCAGAAAATTCTCTTTCTGAATTAGTTTTACTTTTTATATATGTTGCAATTTCGTCAAACAGTTCCCATGTTTTAAATTTTATTATTATTACTGAAAAATTACTTTAAAAACTTCTGGGAAATTCAATAATACCATTGTTTTTAACTAGAAAAAGACAATAAATTAAGGGTAAATTCTCTTAAAAGATGTATATTTTGTGTGCTAGTTTGAATGTCAGTCAATAACCCATGGAATTCGTCAATTGTCTCACTGAAATGATACTGTAAAAAATGAGAAAAAGTTAACGATCGCCAATTGGCAACCTTTCTTGACACTGAGCACTGTCTTCTTCCGAAATCACAGAAGTAGTATCGTCTAATCCCACGCGACGAGGGCGGAGCCAAGTGCTAACTTGTAGTGAACGTACAATAATCTGACAGCGGTTCAAAATGACGAGGTCCGTCCAAATAACTCTAGTGTTACTTTACAACCGAACGTTAATACAATTAAACTAAACCTTTTTATTTCCCATTGGATCTGCTTCTCTACACTTCTTCTGAGAATCTAACTACTGGGGCCTCGGTGGCCTGGTAGTAAGGTCTCAGCTTTGGAATCGGTGGGTGACAGGTTCGAGATCCGATACCACAGAAGAATTGTCTTGTAAGTAGGTCCGCTGCAAGTGAAAACCGTCAAGACCAAACGTCCACTCGCTGGTGTGGCATGGTGTGGAGAGGGAGATGCCAGCTCAGGTGTCGTCCTCGTCGTTTGATTGCGGACTAAAATGACGAGCCCATCCCAAAATAACCCTAGTGCATTAAGACGGAACGTTAATATAACTAAATTAAACTAAATGCTGACCTACACTTTCTTGTTATTAACAAAAGCTTACTAATGTATAACCATTAAAATTTTCACACTATTTTAAGCCTTTCCTATTAATACAATTTGCAATTAATTTTAAATATATATGACAAAAACAATTCACATTTTCGTTACTAGGGGAAAAGTAATGCAGCAAACTAAGTTTGGGCATAAAAATAATCAGAAAGGCAAAAAAGAGAGAGAGTAGGATTTATATGATTTTCGGGAGGAAACATAAATTAAAAAATTTATATTCAGTAATTGCAACTTTTTAAATACTCAAGCGCGCTCGCTTACACACACACAATTGTGAATTAAAATGACTCTATTAGTATTTTATTATTTTTTTTTTGGTCATAGAATGTCCGCGATCTTTGAATCTTAAGATTCCCCGCTGGTTGAAAGGATATACGTGAAATATTAATTAAATTTTTTTTAGTTTAAGTATACAGGGCAGAGAAAAAGTAATTATGTACAATATTATGATGACGAAGGTGGTTTTCGAGGGGAAGTATATGAAGATGCAATTTATTGAAGTTAATATATTCTAGAGAAGAGCTTGGTTGAGAGGCAAGACGAAAATTCGTACAGGTCTAGGATCTGGGAAGATCCATTCCTCATTCTCTCGTAGAAACCGCACAAGATTTCTAAGTTTGACTTAAGACATCATGCTTCCCATAATGTATGGCCACCAGAGGCTTTCTAGGTCGTGGGTGGTTTTTTTGAAGACGGAAAGATGCAGCGAAAGGGCAGCTGGTGGCTTAGTGAAGGGATCTCCTACTTCAGTGCAGTCGCATTGATCTGATCCTTCGACAGTGAATCGCTTGAAATATGAAGGGAAAGGACCATAAAAAGTTGCAAAGATGATTTCAAGCCAGTTCTGAGACGATTGGGTTAAAGGAGACTTTGGAGATGATTGGATGGATGTTTCGGCCAGTCGAGCCATTGTCCCATTCTTCTTGCCATCGCTGTAGGCTCAATTTATTTGGAGTGCTTTTATGCTGGCTTCTAGGTTTGGTTTGGTAGTGTTTAGTGGCACACTGCGCCATAAATATGACATAGATGAACTCTCACATAGACTTCACTAGTCCTTGGGAAGGTAAAAAAAAAGTAGAATTATGAAAATGTAATAACAAGAAACACTAAACTAAATCAAATGTAAACACCAATAGCTGTTAAAAAATTGAAAAGATTTCGATGGGGGTTTTCCCCACATGGTCCTGCATATTTAAAATAGACGAAATAAAAAAACTCATTCAATGATAATTAAAAACTGGAAATTCAATTGAAATACGCTAGCCACTGAAATTAACATGACATGTGGAACAGGTAGAGCAATGTTCTCCAAACAAAAGGTGTTTGTGTGTAAAACGAGAATTGCCAATACGGAGTCTCACCAACTAGGAGATGGCTGTTGAACGTATGTATCTTTTGAATTGGCCTGTTTGGCTAAGGAATAAGCAGCCGTTGTGGCCCACGTGTGATTTAAACCGTTCAAACTTAACAGAAAGTTGGCTAAGCAGAATGGCTCGAATTTCCTGTACTATTGAGCTTGAGGTGGAAAAGGAGCAGAACGCTTTTAAACAGGGTTTAAAATCGTTAGATGAGTTGTAAACAAAATAAATTTTAAAATCAATGCATTTGAATGCTTTTAACAATGCGTAATAATAATAATAATAAATGTAACCATTTTTTTCAAAAATAGGGGGCTCAAAACAAAAATCGTTAAATTATAAGGTACACATAATAATTTTAAAGTTTTTTTAAAAATATTTTCCATACAACAAGAATTATTATCTTACAATGTATGCACCTTATAATTGCAGTTATTATCTTTATAATGTATTAGCAGATATATTTTTCGTTTTTTGAACATAGAAATTCTATAGTATTAAATTTTATACATGCTAATAATAATAATTTTTATGACTATCTAAAGAAATAAAGCATAACATTTTATAGAAATTTTCGCTTTGGCTTAGTTTAATATCTTAATATATCCCAAAAATGAAGCACATACCAAAAAGCTGCCTGATTCCAAAATCAACTGCACTAAAATCTCTAAAGAATTAAAAAAAAATGTAATTAAAAAATAAATTAATAGTGAAAACGCAAAATTTTTGATTCTATGCAGATGTCATTTTTTTCGGATTATTTTCTTAGTAAGTTTTCGTCGAAGAAAGTGAAAATGCTGATTAACTTCTCAAATCTGAATCAGTTTCTATCGAGATACACCCATGACATTTCTTAAAAATATATTTACAATCCTTTCCTCAGGGCTTAGTTATTGATTTATGTTTACTTTTAAGTATTATTAATTCAATACATTAAAATAAATGAAACTTGGACAGAAATATGCGTATTAAAATAAAAGAAAAATTTACAAAAACTATTGTGGAATAATTCAAAGAAAACATTGATTTTTAATACGCTTAATTTTCCAAAATTGTAAAAATTGAAAGATATGCAAAATGATATTAATAGTATCATAATAAAAAGGAAATCGACTATCTCAGATTTTAAGTTATATATGCTTGATAAATTTTTTGTTCTCTATATTTAATTTCAAAAATCATATTTTAAAACTTTTTATTTATTTATTTTTAATTTTCTATATTTAATGCATTTTCTAATTCAGGAATATAAATGCGAAATTCAAAAGTTTATAATTTCCACACAAAATTCTAGAGAGTAGCAGCTCTTTGAAATTAGTTTGTAATGAAATGAATGCATAAATTTATAAGTAAAAGTTCTAAAAATTATTAAAACATTCTATAATCATCGATGACAGTAACTACAAAACTTTACAAGTTTAGTAAGTGTAAAAGGAAACGAAAAAACAAACAAAAAAGAACAGAATCACAAAAGAAAAAATCGTTAAAGAAAAAAAAAACAATCATGATGCATGCTATTCATTTTTAAGCGTGTAAAAATGAATAGCAAATATGTAAAATAGCACATAAATGCTGAAATAAAATGTTTACAGGATATCTTTACGAAAAGCATAACGTACTTTGACTTCTTTAAATATTGAATCCAGACATATGTTTCAATTCTAGGTTTCATAAAATAAGATATTGAAATGTACAATAATTCTTTGGGGTTTTAAAGCAAGACGAGGAAAAAATTAGCCTTTATACACCTTCGATAACGCATAAGTATCAGTTAATAAAATATTTGCTTTACATTCAGTTACATACGCATACATTTTTACTTGCGAATCTTGCAAAGACAAATTTATTTTAAATTTAATGGAACTTCTCTTGAAAGTAGAGTAAAACCTTTATTTCAGAAAAGCAAATTAATTCAATGTAGAAAAATTGTCATTTGTAAATGTTTGTCTTGAAATCGATTATGCAATCGACATGGTTTGAAAGAAATCTTTTATTATCTGCAGCTGAAATTCAACTTTATAAAGAAAATGTGTGAAATTGAATTTTAAAAATTTTATGTGCTTATAAAGACTTCTAAATTTATTTAACTCTTCTATGGGGGAGCAAATTCCTGTATTTGTAACACGCCAAAGGCATTATTATGCTGCAGGAGCGAAATAAAAATACAGGCTCAATATTTTCCTTAGCCGTTTATTTCAATAAAAATACAGATTCTGTTTTAATTCAGTTCTCAAGCTATAGCAATCATCATTCTTCTCTTTAAAAATAATCTGAAAAGATTAGCGTCAGATGAAGAAAGGCTTTATACCAGAATGTCAATTTTATCAAAATTGTTTAAAATGACAAAGGGATCTTTTAAAAAATCTTGGGTAAAATATCCTTACGCTGCCATTTCCTCTCACTAAAAATAAAGAATGTCAGTTTTTTAATTAAAGGCTTAAAAATTTCTGTAAAGCAATTAATTTTGAGACTGTGAAGATTCTGTTGCCATATCATAATGAATAAGAAAAATGATTAATTGATTTTTAAGATGACGTCACGAGCGATACTCCCAAGAAATTTCGAACATTAATCGACGAAAAGAAAGCTTCCATTAAGAACAAAGATAAGAACGTAACCTATAAATCTTTTTTTCTCCTTCACCCCCAGCAGTTTATCAAGGAATTTTTATTAAATCTTGGAGGAAGTGCTATTTTTTTTAAAAAAGAAAGTTTATATTTGTTATCAGTTCTCCAACGATAAACTCCCTCAGCTAATTTTTCGATGTAATTTATGGAAAGCTTAGTCACTTAGAATTTGAAATGGGACATTTTCGAGATAATTTTTTAGGAATCCGTGCAAAATCGTCTTGTTCTTTTTCTAAATATTATTCTAAAATATATTGCGCTTTAAAATACATTACGTATTGTAACATTGATTTTCTTATGTTAATTAAGTTGCATGGTGATATTTAATATAATGCTCATTAGCGGAGCAAATAAATGCTCATTTGATATCATTCTAGCTTGCCGCTCTGCTTGAATTTTAATAGGGCCCAGTGCGGATACATAATTTCTTTCGTTCTTAAGGGGAAAACATTGAAGGATTTGACTCCTGCTCTATTAATCCATGATGAAACTGTTTTATGATCACAGAAATTAGAAAGTAGCAGTTTATGTTTACAAAAACATTGTTTTAACGAAAATTCTACATAGATTAATATGTTTATTTTATTTCATTGGAATATATTGGTGAATAGTTTACCATTTGAAAAATGCTGGCATATATATATATATATATATATATATATATATATATATATAT
>JAPMOQ010049553.1:1073939-1093369 GCA_026543055.1 Argiope trifasciata
TATGTATGTATGTATGTATGTATGTATACTAGCCGCCTTTGGTTCGCTATGAGTAATATGTTCTAAAATTTTCAATTAAATCACATATTCATTAGCCTTGAAGTAATTCCGGGCATTGATTGTACCTGAAATTAATATTTTCTTTAAGATGATGGACGGAAAATTCTAAAAGTACACGTTTTCATAATAATATTCACTTATTTTTATAAATCAGTCAATTTTAGTGATTGATATAGAAAACTAATTAATGTAGCAAGTTTTATTTAAAATATTAATAAAAATATTTTGTAAAATATGGTTCTCAGAGCAAAGTATAAAGAAATCTAAAACTCATTATTCATAAATGCATTGTTTGACTCAAACTACATAAAGAGTAATTATTTACTTCATTTCGATCAAATTAATAGTATTAAACAATATGTAAGCCTATTAATAATATTTTACAAATTGGCCGTTGGATCGGAGTTTGAATGCATATCCTGTATAATTAAAGGTAATCTATTGAATTAATAATTTAAATATTGCAAACGATCATAAAATACTTTGCCTTGCGTTTTTTGAAGAAAATATCACATTTTATATTTATTTTATTTTATCCAGTCACGTACTGAAAGTTACATTTCTTCAGATTTAATTTGCGATGATAGATTTTTTTAAATTTGAGCTTCCGTTAAAATGATGGCAACACGGTGATAAAACCTAATTTTTCCCTTTGACGTGTTCTTGCAGATTACATTTTATTGTTTTATCCGAAATATATTGGTGAAAATGTGGTAAAAACATTTCTTTAATAATTCGTTTTAAATAAAAGTTTAAGTTATATGTTAAAACACTGATACCAGTAGAAAGCTATTTTTTTTAAATCTTTAACTCCATATAAAAATCATGTTTGTCCTGTAATAGTTTCGGAAGTTATAGCGGAAAAATGTTGAAATTTTGCTTAACGTTTTCATTAATTCAAATTCTAATTTAAAAATTCAAAAAAGGGCTCCGAGGTGCACATTCCCGACCCCCAAAGTATACATATACCAAATTTTGTAGCTGTACATTTCACGGTCTGGCCTGTAGAGCGACAACACACACACATTGAGCTATATTATAAGTATAGATAAAAAATATGTTATTTTTTCTTTAAAATCAGTACAAAATTTAAGAAATAGTTAAAGTTAAAAGATTCAGTTATTAGTAGTTAAAGAGTCAGTAACTTTATTCGAAAAAACTTTTTAAGTTTGATACTCTAATAATTTATCGGTTATGCTTCCAAAATATTAAAAATGTTTTTTTTTTCGTTGATGTTGCCAAAATATTAAAAGTGTATTTTTGAAGAAAACGGAAAAGGGAAAAGAATTATTGAATCAATGATTCAGATGTTGCAAACAATTATAGAAACCTTGGCTTTGCATTTATTTTTTTAGAAACTATTACATTTTATAATGGAAAAAAATTATTGAATTAATGATAAAGATATTGCAAACGATTACAGAAATGTGCCATTAAATCGGGATTTCAATGCATATCCTGTCTAAATTCAATCAGGTTTACAGTAAATAAAGAAGATTTGTTGAATTAATGACTTAGATATTGCAAACGATTATAAAAACCTTTGCTTCGTATTTATTTTTTTAGAAAATATCACTTTTTATGTTTATTTTATTTTATCCAGTCACGTGCTAAAAGTTGCATTTCTTTAGACTTAATTTGCAATGATAATTTTTTTTTGTTAATTTGAACTTTCGTCATTGTTTGCATTTATTTTATTCAGTCACGTGCTAAAAAACATGGTTAAAATATTTCTTTAAAAATTCGTTAAAAATAGAAGCTTTAGTTATACATTAAAACACTGATACCATTAGAAAGCTAATTGTTTTATCTTTAAATGGATGTAAATATCATGTTTGTGCGATAATATTTTCGGAAGTTATAGCGGAAAAACGTCGAAATTTCGCTTAAATTTTAATGAATTCAAATTCTAATTAAGAATTCGAAAAACGGACTCCGAGGTGCACATTCCCGACCTCCAAGGTGTACATGTACCAAATTTGATAGCTGTAGGGCCAACGGTTTGTCCTGTAGAGCGCCAACACACGCACACACATGGAGCTTTATTATAAGTATAGATATATAATTCGGATCCTTTTTCTATTTGTGTAGTTTTAATCTATTGTGTTCCTTTTTACTTGGCCTATATTGTTTAATTAATTAGATTCAATTTAGCCCATATTAACTTCATTCTAAAAATATTCTCTTACTTCCTGATCCTATTCCAAGTTATCTACTTCATTAATTCAAGAAATGCTTTGTAAAAGTGTTTAGTCAGCGAATCCCACGGTGAGAGTGATTGATAAAAAATACTGACCTAAACAAATAGTTATATAAAAAGTTTTGAGTGTTTCCCTTTTTTGAAAGTCATATCTTCAGAAACCGCATGTGAAACTTAATAGTCTATTAACACTGTAAACACGATTTTTCCTGTTAAAATAAGCCGGGAAAAAATGTTCGAGAGCTTTCCCTCATGACTCGGTCTTTCGTTTTGTGTTGTGAAATTGTGTTCGTCGCTCTCGGCTATTACATAGACATGCCTGCTTCTCTGTGATTAAATAAAACGACGTGACAGCATCAAGAGTTTTTTTCAGTGTCTTCGAACTGCAATCTATTTCCAAAACTTTACATTTTTACACACACACACAGTCTCGTAGTTGTTTCAAATCGGTTTGAACTTGTTACTGCCTTGAACTGATTAAGACAAATAGGGACAAAAAATAATGTTCTCACATGATGACTTAAAATTTGAAATCTTAGATTTCATTTTAACTTTTTTTATTAATTGATGCACTTCTCCAATCATTCGTGGAAAAGAATAAGCAGTAAATATAGATAAATGAATTTTGGGGCTAATGATCAACATAAGCATAAGTTGTTACCAATTTTCATTATGAAAACTTTTTTACAGTAGAAAGATATTATATTCAATTGTGACATAGTAAACAGTAGATTTCTGAACTTACAAGTGTGTGCTGGTTAACTACTGTATTAATAAATTTCCCTTTGTCTATTTTATAGTCATTATGGTGTCATTATTAATGTCTTAATGTCATTATTTTATTTATTTCTTTTTCTTTAGCCATTGAAAATTTTTTACGAGCATTATTGATCACGATAATTGATATTTCATTATCTTCAAGATTCATTCACATATGAGCACTGATAACATTATTTAAAAACCTCATCCATCCTCCTTAAAGTGGGAGAAAAAGTTCACTTGAAGCATACATTTTTCAACATTAGACTCTCAACTTGGCACACATGAATGTTTCAGTGTTTCGATTATGCCCGACATTTTATGCAGAAGTTACCGGCAGCGGCCACTCCATCTAATGCACAGCCATCCGTCTTCCTCATCGCTTGACCACGAAAAGCAAGAAACACGCGAGAAAAAAGAATTGTTTGCCGAGTAAACAGCAATCCATCATCTCTCAGCCAACTCTTCGGCCCGTTTTCTTTTTACAATTCCGGCATCATTCTAGCTTGTGCCAGAAGTGGAAACGCGAATGAAAGACGTTTTTAAAAACGTTAACTGATTTACGAAATAAAAAGTAGATTGTTATCATGTGAGAACATTATATTGTTTTCGCTTGAAGTTTTCAGAGTCTCAAAATGGGAAAGCAACCAATTAGCTATTCCTTTTTATTTTTGAGTATAGCTTTTGAAATATCTATCGTCTACTTGTGTAGTTTCATTTTAGAGTCAGCTTACTCTGTATAGTTTTTCTATTATCTATCATCTGCGAATGTTGTTTTATAATGGAATCGGCTTTCACAGTATAGCTTTAAAATTACCTATCGTCTGTGAATGTTGTTTTATTTTAGAGTCGGCTTTCACAGTATAGCTTTTGAAATATCTATCTTCTGCTAATGTAGTTTTATTTTTGAGTTGGCTTTCACTGTACAACTTTTGAATTATCTATCGTCTGTGAATGTAGTTTTATTTTTGAGTTGGCTTTCACTATATAGCTTTTGAAATATCTATCGTCTGCTAATGTAATTTTATTTTGGAGTTGGCTTTCACCATATAGTTTTTCTACTATTTATCGTCAGCGAATGTTGTTTTATTTTGGAGATGATGTAAATATTTTGAATTATCTATGATCTGCAGTTATAGTATTTCCCTTGGAAATCAAAATGTTGTTGTCTAACTGGCGAAAATTTGCTTAATAATAAACAAAAGTTAAATTATTATTTGCTTAATCGATAAAGATTGTTGGTTAAGTAATCATTTCAACTAATTAAAATAAGGTTATTAAAAAATAATGAAGCTTGTCACATCTGGCGATTTATCACCAACTAAAGTTACAACTTGATTTCTAAATTATGCATTCTCAGAATTCTTAAGAATTGTCCATTTAAGTCATTGACCGGTTTGAAAAAAGCACGGTTCTATCAGATTACTCACACGTCAGACAGATGAAACGTCTAGACAGACAGTTTGTTTAAAAATCCACTCAATAAGTTCTGAAATATGTGAACATTAGATCGAATTTCTTGATTATTAAAATACAGGGTGTTTTCTTTAACTGCCGGTATTCAGAAACTTCCGTAGCTCGGATTCAAAGTCACAAAGCCACCAAATTTTCTTCCGGGATTATTGGTGACATTGGAAAAAAAAGAAATCCGCCAAAAAATTTTAGTTCTAAAAGTTGCCGATAGGAAGAATGTGGCGCTTTTGATCAAAATTTTAAATTTAACTGCACGATAAAATATTGAAAAGCTACAATAAACAGATAAATGAATAACAAAGAATTAACTTTAATGTCAATGCCAACTGTAGGTTTTAATTCTAGGGAAAGCTAATTATATATAAATAAAATTGAAGAATTTTTCTGAAAATTTTTCATATTGTGAAAGCACTGACATACAGTTTTTGGTTAACTGCGAGTGTGCTGCTATTACCAGCAGTGCTCGTAAGATTTCTGTCAGCGATTGCAATTGTAACATCTGCGATTGTATCCTCCGATACCGGTTTCCGTGCTCTACCAGGCCGAGAATCTGTTTTCTTAATTTTTCTTAACCTGTGCTTTCACCGCAGTCCTTTACGTAAATTGTTTCGACCTCTGAATTCGCGAAGAGCGGCCACTGCATTGGATTAAGTTTAGTTATATTAACGTCCCCTTTTAAAGCAACACGGGGACTATTTTGGGACGGACCTCGTCATTTTGAACCAGAATTAGATGACGAGGACGACACCTGAACTGGCACCCCCATCTCCACCCCACACCACACCAGCGAGAGGCCTGACAGATTTAGAGTGCAAGACACCCCCTCCCAAGAGGGTCCTTCTGTGGAATCGAGTCTCGAACCTAAAACCCCCCGGTTCCGAAGCCGAGACCTGACCACCATTGAATTGATTAAGATAAAAGAGCTTCACAGGTAATGCGATAGAGTGAGACGCATTCTGCAAATCAACTGATAAAAGGATTTTCAATGTTCCGCTTCTTTTTTGATAACTCATAATACTGGAACCTGTGCCAACAACGTAATCGGAATTTTGCATTTTGCAGTTTTTCTCTGTGTTTTATGAAAAGTTTTAGATGTCTTAAAGTGTAAAGCGGCACATTTTCCTCTATCGGCAACTTTTCGAAATTTTTCATTCGTGGATTTCTTTTTTCATTGTCGTCAATAGTCCCCTTTCCAAATTTGGTTGTTTTACGGCTGATAGTTTCGAGTTGCAGAGATTTTGGAGTACCGTCAGTTTTAAAAAAACAGCCTTTACTTCCTAATTGTAGGTTTCTTATACAAGAATGAATGGAGAAATAAACAAATTCTGTGAATTGAGGGGGAAACTAATCACCAAAACCATTGATTTAATTTCAATAGTGCTTGAGATAACATATTTACTGACCTACCGTCAGGAGAAAGACCTTAGTAACCCGGAAAGTAGGCGTCGGTTGGCTTGGAAACGAGATATTCTATTACATTTTGGAGCTGAAGGAAAGGGATGTATCTCATTTGGCGACAAAAGAGCCGGTTGAGAACCGGATATTTGCCTTAGCACAAGCGAAATGAATTTTTCACATGATGAAGAGCATTTAGTTAGCCAAATGCTGGGATCTGTTTTAATGCTTACTCGTTAATTTATTAGAACCATGTTCAAGGTTTTTCTCGTGAGGTTAAGCCAATATTTAAGTTTTATCACTGCATTTTGATCGCCAAGAGAATTGGATCCCGGGGCTTGGCGATCGTTCTCAATCATCGCGTGCACAGTTGCCCTCTTCAATTATGCGTCTCCTTTATGAAGAAGGGCTGGACACCACCGCCAATGGCTGCTCATCCATCTTCTTCGTTGCTTTATTTTCCGAACGAAAACGGATAGGAAGACGAAGTTGTTTACGAGGAGAACAAAAATGCATCATTTTATCATATTTTTCCTCAAAGGGAAAATAACTGGGGATTCAATGCATTCAGATCAGGGGGCGTCAAACTATTGGAACGGAAGAGACAAAAGTAGCAGTTTACAAAATTTCCCAGTTTTTAAAGAGCCAGTAAAATTTTTCGATATACTATCAGAGTATTTGCTTGTATATATTTGATTTTTGATTTAAAATGAATCTCTTGGCATGGTTTTTGAAAATTAGATTAAACTTGCTTATAGGTTTTTGTTGTAAGTTTCCAGCGCGACTCTACGTTTTTATTTGTAAGTTGTCTTCAAAATTTACTTTTCATTCTATTCGTGCAAAAGAACGCTTGATCGCATGAAGATGTCGATCGTCAGCACTCCATATGCCAACTTATTCATCTGACTGTAGCATTCTAGAAGACCATTCCATGTGTCGAATAGGAGGGCCACAATTCGCGGAATTACTTTTAGAGCTATCCATTTGTAGTGCGCTACTTGCATGCATTTCTGGACCTCCGACTCTTCCAACTAGCTCCTGAGTTTTGTAGAATTGCAACGCCACCAGTTTTTTGGTTTTCAAATCTCGCAATTGCGTTTGAAGCGATTCAGCATCCATCCCAAACGACTTAATGTTGATCTCATTTGTAGTTGTGTTGAGGATATTTACTAAAAGCGAGAGAGTATTTTTGTATGTTTAGAATTGCTCGAATCTGTCAGCGAAGCAGAGATAATAGCAGTTTTTTTCTTCTTATTTATATATATCATTTTCTTATTTATATACACCATCTTATATCCAACATCTTTAGGTTTGGGTGTCGCGTTAGTAATCTCAAAGCTTGGCGACAAACTTGGTAACCGTTTGGCGACTTTGGCGGCAGACTTGTCTAACATTTAATGGCACGGGGACATTGACAACCAAACATAAATTAATGAAAAATTTGAATGGATGAATTAATATTTGAATGAAAAACGAACTGTACTAACATGAAATACAAGAAAAATGAAAAAAAAAAATTGTCTTGAACTTTTGTGGATGTATAGAAAGTATTTTATTAGCGATTGAAAATTTGATTTATAAATTTTATATATATATATATATATATATATATATATATATATATATATAAACTGATAGAAGAAGCACCCGAAGGCAGAAATGTGCCCACTAGCTCATATGAAGATGACACTCACAAATTCGCTTGCACAACCTCTTTTTACAAGGGGGCTCTTTAAGAGGATGTGGAATAACCATGCCCAAAGCTAGGATTCCCGAATCAGGTCGAAAACGCGTTACCTCAAGATACCGTTCTAAATTTATGCCTGAGGGAAATGAGGTTTCAATTCACATTGGACAAATATCATTTAACTGTTTCAAACTGTTCAAGACAGGGATAAGATCAAAGATTAAAAACAAAAATTTAAAGTAAAAGAAGAAATCTTTAGCAAGAAAGTTTTAAACGAGGAGAAATAATTGCTTTGAGAAAGATGTGAAGTTTGATTGTTTTACGCAGATTTGTTGTATGAAGTATTTTCTAATAAAAGCATGATTTTTAAAGCTATTTCTAAGAAAAAACTGTAAACACAAATTAATAATAAATGTTTATGATAAAATAGAAAAGTGCATTTAATGTATTTGAATATCTTGAACATTTTGATCCTGAATTGGATATAGAGCATTTATAAACATATATGTCGTGATAATTTCTTGTCTAATACAACAATTTTAATTGTCGAAAAAAAATATTTTTCTTTTCTGCTTGATCATTAAACAATTACTGTGATTTGGATATAAATCGGTGAAATATTTATTAGTCAATCGTACATTTGACACATATTACTTTCTTTTGCTTTTTAACAAGTTAAATTCCATTAATCTTTTAAAATGATTATTTTAGTTATAAGTTTAATAGCCAGAGCAGAACAAATTGTTAATATGACAATAATGAACTTAGATTGGCATGAAATAGCTTTTTTGCAATTATATCATTTAAAACTTTATAAATGAACTTTATTAGTTTTTTTTTCAATTTTAAGTTTTGTGATTATATTTGCCATTTGTTAAATTCAGAGCAATAATTCACAAATTTTTCTGTTTTATAACTATCGCCAAAATAACACGTTGGTGCTTTTTATTAATTTTTCCCGTATTCATAGCATAGTTTTTTTAATGCTCTACTTTATTTTTAATCTTCTTCAAATGATAACTGTATGTCACTCATTTCTCCTTATCAGATTTCATATTGCAAGTTAGAAGAATCTTCTAAGATATTAAAACTGAAGCAAATTAGATTACTGATAATTAGAAATACAATGAAAGCAGAAAAAGGAAAAGAGAGTACCAACTTCAATGAAAAGAAAGAAGAAGCTTGCTGCAACGAAAGTCAATCATTCATAATGTAATATGTGATATTCTGATTTCAGAAAGTTCTCAAAAGGCGGTATATACAACAATCTTTTGTAATCTTTTTTTAAAATCCTTTTTGACAGTAATTTAGAAGAGAAAGTTTTTAACATTCGCATAACGAACTTAATAACAAAAAACACACGCACGCGCGCACACACACACACGCGCGCACGCACACACACGCGCGCACGCACGCACACACACACAGATATATATATAATTACTTTCTTGTTATAAACAGAATTTACCTAGATTGAAGCCCCGCAATAATTTAGTGTCCGTGGCCTCATGTTGTCATAATCTGCCACTGGTTACAGAGGGTCTACCATATAAGAAAGTGTGAACCCAAGGAAAATCCAGCCAATTGTATGATGTGATGCACGTTAAGGAATTCGAATAAATCATTAAAGCTTCATTTTATGCTTCACTGAAAGCTTTTTTTATTTACCACTCTGAACTTCATTTGCCTCATGCTCTCACCCACCTCGTCTCTGCTCATTCCATCAAAAGCAAGGCGATACATTTCAGTCAGCTCCGTAATTTGTGATTCAGTAGTCGATTTTTCACTTTGCAATCAGAGGTCAAGTGTTAAAAAAACAAAGATGGCTGCAAAATCCTGGACGCGATCCAGAAAGCGGGTCTCAGAGTAGCTCTTTTTCTTGATTTCTTTATTGAAGAGGAATTTTTCTTCCCGCTGCCTCCACCCTTTCGTCAATTTCTTTCTTCCTCTTCTCGTCAAGAGATGATCAAAAATGCGCTTTTGATATTTATAGCTTATTAAACAAATTTAGCAGTCATTTTTAGCCATTTATTTTTTCTTGCATTAGAAGGCATGTATTATAAAATGTTGCTCTTCTTGTACTATAACATGTTGTTGTTTTAATGTATCATTGACGTGTTCTTTAAATTTATAAAAAGCGTATTTGAAACAAAATAAAATATTGTACTTAAATAAAAGATAAACAATTTAATGTGTTTTAATACACATCATTTTTGCTAATAAATTGTATTATATTTGTATTTGCTGTTATTGTATTTGTATTTGTTGCTATTTGGAGATAGCTAGGCCCAAACTCGCGATCTTTGGGTTCGTAGCCAGATAACATGACCATGTGGTGATATCTCTCGCATTCTCTCGTTTAAGGTGAAGTAATGTGCAAGATGACGTCATTGATTTCAAATTGTATAAAGAGCGGCATGATTTATGCTACCACCACTTATGCATCCAGGCATTCTTGCCTCAGCGAGAGCGCGTGCAGATCGTAAGGAGTGTTGATGCAAGAATAAAGATATTCTATTATGAACTTGGAGTTATATCTTCAGCCTTCTAAATGAGTCAGATATAGTTAGATAGTTAATCCTTTTAACTGGATAATCCAACTCTTTAACCACAAGGCTAAAAGGGATCTCTCCGTCTTGAGGATGTTATTTGGCCTAGAAAGCTACTACTAAAATACTCACCCATCCAATGAGAGGTGAAACGTTGTTGGTGTTTAATAGTGATCGTATTGACTGTTGAATTTTTTTATGCATCTTACCCTTTTTTTGTTGGCTGATTATTTTTCGGCATCATTTTTATTTATTTTATTGGCTGATTATCTGTCGCCATTTTTTAATTATTGACTGATTATTTATCAACCTTTTTTATTTCATGGCTGATTATTTATCTCCATATTATTTAGTTTTTTTCGAATGGAGGACACCTTAACAGATGAACGAAAATTGCATATTTATTTTTGTATCCATCGTCCCAGGTCACCAATGTTGCTATTGGTGATAGCTAGGATCGAATTCGGGACCTTATGGATGGTAGCCAGATAACAAAACCACAAGACTAAAGTTAATCACTCAGTCTTGAGGATGTTAACTGGTTTATAATACTTCCACTACATACGTAAATTTTCGCATGAAATGAAATGCCTCTATCGGAACCATCTTCATAACAACGAGAAAATGTGCATACTGTCTGTCCACAACAAGAACTCTGCTAGACGATCGTCTATATTTACGGCGGGCGTCATAGGAACAGGTTACTGTAGAAAGAGTTCATTTCACAGAGGTAGAGATTCATTCATGTTTCAAAACATTGGCACGAATAGAGCTCATTATGGCGATATTATGTATTAATTGCATTTAATTTTTGAAAACAAATTCGAAAAAAAAAAATCACAAAAGCGGCAATCATTTGCGTGCTCTGAATATTGAAAATGTCTGATATTCCTGTCATATGAATATAAAAAAACAAATTGAAAAACTGAATAATTATTTGTATGTCTAACGATTGCACAAGAAGAAAAAATTAAATAAATTCACGCATGACAAAAAATGAATTGTCTTCATTTCATTTGTTTCAAAGAAAAAGAATACTCTCCCCCCAAGACTTCTGTCCGATTCCCCCCATTCAAAATGGATCTTCCCTATCAAAGCCTCTTTCTGTAATACCCGCCGTAAACATATGCGGCGGCTCTCCATTGCGGAACGAGTTCTGTTCCTTTATTTATTAGTATTATTTTTTATTGTAAATTTGTATTCTAAAAAGTGATAGCCTTTTAAAGTTTTGATTATTTCATGTATATTTCATTTGCTAAGTAGTATTTACTTTTTTGTAAATAATTTGTCTTCTATCAGAACTCAGAGAAGTGGTATTCTTCAAGAAGCAATAAAAACTATTTGTTCAGAAAGAATGAATCATTTTCTTCTATCACCTGGTTATTATTTTTTTATACCATTTTTGGGGAAACGAATTCTGAATTCCAAAGAATAAAAATGGAAGAAGGTCCATGTTTATTTTAATCAAACCTTTTTCCATATCACGGAGTTGGGCAGTTAAGATGTGAGATGGAGTCTAAATTACGTTAATGTCTAGAGCAAAATCTGCCCTCACTACTTATAGACAATCGTCTAGTAGAATTCTTGTCGTGGGCAGACAGTAACATATTCTTCACATGTACTGCTTAACAACACCAAATAGTAGGATGGACTGAAAAATAAAAGGTAACTCTTGAAAAGAAAAAAATTACAAAACGTCCTGAAATGCTGAATATTTTGGAAATGCAAAAAGACAAGACGAAAAGGAAACGCCTTGCTGTTGAAAATTTCTCTTGCGTGCTCCGAGGTTAATTAATATCATTTGCTTCGTCCTGGAAATGTCATGTGACTAGTGGCAATTCCACAACGGAAACTGTGCTGCTCGTATTTCCTTATTTTAAATTGTTTCGATTTATCCAAACCCGCTGAGTCCTCAATGGACCACTCAGACGTTATTTATCGGGGGAGGCATATTTCAGACGGATAATTACCCATTGAGAGATGCGCTCGCACTCCAGCACTGAGTGCAGCCGAAATTCCTTTCCACTCTCATCAAACGTGCCACCCCCCTCTGTGGCCACTTGATGCCCTCCCCCGACTCCTGAACCTCTTAGAAAACCTCCTGGAACTGGAGTGTCGCTCCCTTCCACTGGTTCGAGCGAATCATTGTTAACGAGAGTCGGGGGAGGAACTTTCGAATGAAAGTTTAGGGGGGAGGAGATGCACCAGAGCATGTGTTTTCGATCCGTGAAGCAATGCTCTTTCCGAGCGAATGAATCGGCAAACGATGGGGATATCATTGAGAAGTGATTGATAATCGAAGTGATCATGGTTTTCTCAGATGTGAAAGTCTTTATAATGGCATGACAAGTACTTTTGTGCATCAACGGTCTCTTGCTTGTTTGAATGCACTTCTGGACTGCCAGGAAGGTTTATGTGCTGTTGTTTCTAATAGCACCGTGGCGATGGTATTGACTGGAATCGTGCCAATGTGGGTGTTGAATTCCGTCAAGGATCCGTAGCCGGAAACATACCCCTAGACAAAAAGTGATCAGAAATGTTTAGTCACTGTTACTGACTTATTAAGACGTCATCACAATATTCCCATACTGGGGAATCTGTGGAGAGGAGAACGAATATTTTGCGCCAAGCGCTATGACGAGCGAAGAGCATACTCATTGTCCGAGGTCACCAATGTGTCGATGGTATTGATTGGAATTGGTGTCAATGGGGATGCTGAATTTCGCCAATGATAGAACTTACGACCTTAGGATCCGTAGACTCGTAATATATCCACTAGACAAAAAGTCATCACCAATGTTTAGTGGCTGTACTGGCTTATTATGATAACACAACATATCTTGTCTTAGGCAAACCCGCTGTCTTAAGATTGTACTATTTTAAGTAAAAAAGTTTTGTGCCTTGTTTTTTCAGTAATGCCATCTAGGGCCAAGATTACGAGTTAGCTACTCACGCGTCACAACCCTTTTACGGGATTTCATTCATTCCTTCACAGATCGCAATTTAGACCTGAACCAGAGACCGATCACCTCTGAACTAGTACCCCCGATGGTATTGCTCTCGATATGGAAGACTTTGTGACATGACAGATTTATACGCGTCCCAGTCACCATAAACACGAAGATCTTTGGTCGGCTGGTTTCGAACTCGCAACTCCAGGGATGCGAATCCAATGTCCTACCAACCAGGCTACCCCAGTCTGGGAAATTTGTATAGAAACACTGAGGGACTGTGATAAGAATTGCTGCACTAATTCAGTCGCGCGCATGAAGCTGAAGTAAATGCACCAGTAATGGGTACCTTTCCTGCCCAGACTCAATCTAATTTCTTTTTCTATAGAAAACATAGCTTACCTACGTCCTACTGTATATTCATTGTCTCTGCGTCTCTTGCATGAATGAACAACTCGTGACTGGTGGAAAGGAATGCGATATAACAGTTGTTCACACACTTCACTTAAGTATTTTTTGATTTTTCAACAAACCATGGTCATGGCAAGTGGCGTATTGATGTACTTTGCCGTCCTGGGCTATGGTGATTAATTTTAGGTGCGAAATTATCTGCTTTAATTTATCTATTATGCTTCTTGATTACTTGGCACTCACGTTTGTACCTAATATTACCGAAACAGTCGTTTCCGCTAAAAAATATTCTGATAAAGAACTTAACATTTTAAAATATAAAGACCATAACAATTATACTTCATAACTTAATATTTTTAAATATAAAATACTTACTAATTATACTTCATAAATTGTTTATTTTATTCTAATATTTAATAATTCATATATAGTCTTTACAAAATTATTTTCTTGGCGACAAGGAATGTAAATTTGTTTAGCCGCCGTATCTGGAATTAGTTTACGACATTTAGCTCAGCTTAATTGCCGTAGACAGAAACTATTTCGAAATTCTTCACTGATCGTAGAGTGGAAAAAATAATAATATGCATGTTTAAGGCATTTTCATACACTTCATACCGAACGCAGCACATTCCGCATCTGATAGTGATTTTTTGCGCAATATGCTATTGATTTCAAGCCCTTTTGTGTAACATTACATTACTAGGACTTTACTTTGACTGGTATGATGCAATAAAACCACGGATTTGATTGTCACATAGCTGCATATATATGTATATATATATATATACACATATATGTATATATATATATATATATATATATATAATAAACTGAAGGTGACCCTGGAAAAAGTCTTCAGGCCGGTTTCTTTTTCTATTTGATGTAATTTTGATTCTATTGTTTTTCCTTTTTACTTTGCATATATTTCTACTTTACTTAGATTCATCTGTATTTTGGTCGTAGCAGCATTAGTTCTCTCTAAATACAATGATAATCTTGAAACCTTTTTTTGTAATTTTAATCTTGTTCGAATATGAAATAATTTTTTTATTTATTTCCGATTCCCATTTTTAGTTCAGTTTCCTTAAATTAGTTTTCCTTTTACAATCCTAATATATATATATATATATATATATGGTCCCTTATGTGAATGCTGTTCACATATTTTCGAAGATTACATTCTTTTGAGCGGCATATTTTCTTTGAATTCTTCTTGATAGATTACTAACTGTAAGAAGTTTCTGAATACTTTTGTGAAGGACTGTACGTGGTCGCTCTCAGGGAATCGGATGTTAGATTTTTCTGCTACTGAAGCTCAAGGCAAAATATCCGAATAAATCAAAATGACGCTGACAAAATGCAATATAAGATTACATTTCATATCCGTATTTCTCGTCGAACATTTAAACATCGCTATCTTTTTGGAAGAATAGATTAGATGCGTTGGATCAATAAAAATCAAGGGATTTACTTACGAGTTTTATTTGCTTACTCCTGAAATAAATGTGCAAAGAGAAAGTGTGGTTTAAATGTGAAACTATTCAGTTTTGAACTTTGGATTATCTGCTTGGTTTCATTCAGTGTGTTTCAGGTTGGGAGCCCAACAGAATCTTATTATATAGTATATTGGATACATAACATAATATTCCTAAAATTAAATTAAATTATGCCTTCAGCTTTTTTCTATCTCTGCGCATACACTCAGATGCCAATAGTGTTTCAATCTTTTGAAATACTGGGATCAGAATGTGATATTTAGAGAGTGTTTTTTTTATGATGACGGTACTCAGAGACTTCTGAAACTCGAACTATCAGCCGCAGAGCCATCCAATTTTGTACGGGGACTTCCGACTACATGAGAAAAAGGAATCCGCACACACAAAAAGATGACTCGAAAAACTAACAATGTGGTGCTTTACACTTTAAGACAGCTGAAATTTTGCATACAATATGGAAAAAAATAATATAAGATCATAATATACATGTTTTAATTCCTGTAAAAAACTAATTCATATGGATAAAATTGAAGAATTTTAATCAAAACTGTTGAAACACTAACATCCGGTTGCCGGGCGATTCCACTTGTGTGGCTATTACCATAATTGCTCGTCTGATTTCTGTCAACGATTGCAGTCGCGTGGCGTAGGTGGATTGGACAATGGGATTGCAAGGGGACTTGGGACAACAATAAAGTGCTTTTTTGGTTTTGAAGAGAGATGCTTTTGGAATAAGGACTGCAGTTTTCCACGCTCCCCCTTGGTAGTGGTTGTGGCTAACACTCTGTTAGCGTCTTTTGGGGTTTTCTTGGAATTATGGAAGAACTCTTTCCCTGAACTTTTTTTCACGATAGACCTTCAACCGACGAATGCTGTGTAAATAGCTAATATTTTATCTAGATTTTAATAAATTTTTCTTCTGTAAACATACAGGATTGCTAATAAATTATTTATCAGATATTCCACTCTCTTATTTGGTCAGAAGCGATCAAGTCATTACACTATATATGAAGAAATTCTAACTAGAACTCTTGCCTTTAAGGATTACTTGGATTTTTCTGTTTGCTTCAGATTGCTTGGATCTCAAAATCTGTCTATCGTTCTTGCAAGCGGAAAGATCTAAAATTGTTAGTGGCTGCCTGTCTTTGTAAATAAAAATCTAAAATCACCCATGCGCTAATATATTTTTTATTTATTTAAATATATTTAAATATATTTTTTATTTATTTTAATATATTTTTTATTTATTTAAATATATTTTTAACAAACTGTTTTAAGCTTAGTTTTAGATGTATTAGTGCCCCGTTTTAAGGCAACACTAGGGATAGTTTGGGACCGACCTTATTATTTTGAGCCGTAATTGGATGACGTGGACGACACCTGACAACACCACCCCCTCTGCACTCTCTACCAAACGTTGGACATTTGGCCTAGAGGATTTAGCGAGCAACACACCCCTTACAGGACGGTTCTTCGGTAGCATTGGGTCTCGAACCTGAAACCCTCCTGTTCGGAGGCCGAGAACTTGCCACCAGACTACCGCGTCTCCCGCAAATTCTTTCAAAAGGTTATGAGTACATTTCGCAAATAGGCTCATTTTCTTTTTCTCTTTTTAACGCTTATTTTTAAATGCCATTTTGAGTGTCAGTAGAGGAGATTAGACACAGAATTCCTTTAATCGTTGATTCGTTAATCGTTCAGCCCAGCCAGTTTAATTAATTAATCCTTCCCGTTTAACACCGTTCATGGAAAACGAGATTCTCTTATCGCACCTTTATTTCAGTTAATATGAATTTTTTAGTTCTTTTTTCCTTTTATTTCTATCTTTCTTTTAGTTCTTTGCTTTGTTGCAAAAAAAGAAACACGTCTTTTTATTCGAAATAGTCTATTGGAGGATAAACTTTTCTCGCCCAACTATTTGCTTGATGTATATGTTCTTCGTTAGAAGAAAAATATATGAAAAACAAGGGCTAAATTACTGAAAGAACAGCCTTTTTCTTACTTTTACTTGTTTTGATTTGCTCCGTATTTGCAAAGTTAAAATTCTTTGTTACCCTCATTTCCTGTCGTACAAGAAATATCACCTCTCGTTCGGTCGGTCGAATGCCACTTGGTCACACCAAGCCCGAATAAGATGTAGCTCTTTCGAATCAAGACAGAAGCGTGCGCCTTTTGTGGTAACGAGCACCGTTCAGGTTGTGTCGCGTGTTAACGAAACACACGACACAACCCTTTTTAGGGAGGCTCATTTATCCATCCATGAGTCAGAATTTGGATCCAAATCAGAGACCGACTCAGTACCCCTAGAGGTATCATTTGTTATGGGAACTGGGAGAACCTATTCAACGTGCCCCCATGCCATTAGCCAACACGGTGGTCTTTTGCCGAGACCAGAACAGAACTCGCTACCTTTCGGTTACGAGACGGACGCTCTACCAACCAGCCTACCACAGCCCACTTTAAATTCTTCTGTACTTTTGTAACTTATGTATACATAATACCAATATATATTTTTTAAAAACTAACAATCAGTGAAACGATTAAAGAATTTTGATTCCATACAATTTTTGGAGGGTGTTTTGTTGGAGGAAAAACTTGATTTCAGCATTCCATAATATAATTATGAATAATAATTAAAAACTAAAAGAGATAAGAAGTAAGAAGAAAGAAATATTCATTTTTTAAAGAAAATAAAGTATTTTTTTAAAAAAAATAAATAACATTAATAGTAATAACATTAGTAAATTCATTTTAAAGGAAAAAGTGAGCAACTAATGCATGACTGAGGGTGCCGGCTCAGTCATATATCAGTTAATTACCTGTTTTCATTTTACACAGAATAAATTCACCATCTATATCTACATCTCAACTCGATTCTTTTACATTTTTATCGCTAAATTGCAACGATCAACCTGCAAGAGACATTCCGGTTTTTCTTTTCTTCAAACTTTCAAGTGATATTTATCAGCAGCACATTAGACAAACATGTATTCTTTCCCAGGTAGCCCAGTCTGTTACACTATATTGTGCGATATTATGTGTTTTTAAAGAATTGGTCAATGTTATACAATATTGTGCAATATTTGAGGACTACTAGGCTTATAGTCATGAAAAAAAGCGGAGGTAGCCTGGTTAGTAGGGTGTTGGATCCCCATCCCTGGGATTATGAATTCGAACCCGCCAGCTGAAGATTCCCCGAGCGTGGGGCTGGCTGGCACACGCATAAATCTGTTGGGATCACAAAGTCCTCCATGTCGAGAGTAATACCACTGGTGGTACTGGATCAGAGGCGATTGTTTTTTGGCTTGGTCTAAATTGTGGATGAATTATGGCGCTTGTGTAGCTTAGTCGTACAATTTGCACTAGATGGCGCTGTTAAAAAAATTAGAGAAGTAAAAATTTCGGCTTAAAATAGTTGACAATAACCCAGCGGGCTTGTCAATGGCAAGTGCTATTAGAAAGAATAATCATAAAATAAGCTTGCATTATCTGATTCTGAAATTATCGGTATATTCAGAATTTTTTTTAAGAAACTGTTATTCCATGATTTGAAGTATTAATTTTTTAACAGTTGAAGAAATAAACAACTTGCTCTCGCTAGTTTAATAAATTATTGAATTTAACTCATTTAAAAGAGAATAACTTTTCTCATACTTTTCATATTTTTAATTGAAATTTAATAATAAACGATCATTGTCATGATTTTCTTTCAACTTAGTATGGCATCTTTTGTATCTTTTTTTTAATGTTCTTGTCCACTTTTTTAATATTAACCATTCTTTATGGAGACGGGTTCTTTGTAAGAAAGAGTATCCACTCTGGTAGATTTCAGTTATCTCAGATAGAATAGATTGTGCTGTATATAATATTGTATATAATGTTTTCTAACAAGCCAATTTCATTTAAAAGTTAAAAAAGTCTTCTACTCCTAAGACAGGACACCGAGTACAGATTTATGTATTGTTGCTTCCAGTGGCACTTGTCATTGACAAGCCCTCTGATCGCTGTCAGTGATTTTAAGACAAAGTTAGTGTCCCCTGTTTATCAGTAGCGCCAACTAGAGTCAAGAGTATGACTTAGCTACTTCATTCTTCACATTTGATCGCATAACTCCTTTTTACAGGGGGGCACATTCCCACTACTCACAGACAGAACACAGAAGAACAGCCATGCCCGAACCGAACCGAACCTCGGGACGACCAGAACACTAGGAAAACACGCTACCCATTAGCCAGGAAGCCGGTATGACAAAAAGCAATATCTAAATATCTGAATGTAAATTTTTATTTATTGTTTTGTAAAACTATTGAGTTCGTACACTCGAGTGAGTTGCAAAATTCAAACTGATTTCTTTCATTTCTTTCAAAAAATTAAATTTGAGTCTAAAGATTATTTTTATTATGAGCTAATTACTTATAAGTAATATTGGTAACTATCCAAGACATT
>JAPMOQ010049553.1:1093769-1129675 GCA_026543055.1 Argiope trifasciata
ATTTAACAATGACACGTATTTCATTCATGAAGTAGTTTCTGAATTTATCTTCGCACTTATGCACGATGGAAATTGCCAAGTATTCGGTTGGAAACTATGAAACCGGCGTTGAATGACAGTAAAAGTACACGGAAAATGCTCGTTTCATAGTTTCCAACCTAATGTATACTAAATTCCTGAGTATTAACATAGCTTACGCAAAATGTGTTTTTTAAAAAAACTTTGAAACAAATTTTTTTTAAAAAGAAGTTTTTTTTAAACAAACATACAGATATTTTTTGAGAAAAAAAGGAGTTTGATTTAAGTTTGGCTGGTCTTTTCGATAATTTTTGTGGATTATTCGTGGACCCCATCCCATAGATAATCTGGAGTTTATAGAATTACTTCTATTTTTTTAACCATCATTAGAAGGCTACTTCAATGACAAGATGTTTTTTTTTTTAAAAAACTTCGACACCAAATTTTTTTTACTAAAACAAACATACAGATATTTTTTTGAGGAAAGAAAAGAGTTAAAAGGTGGTCGGTCTTTACAATAATTTTTAGAATTATTCAGGAACCTAATCCCATAGATAATCTGCAGTTTATAGAATTGCTTATATTTTTTTAACAATTATTTTAAGACTGCTATCAATGACAAGATTTAGTGAACAATGTTGTCGTTTCACTTTATGAATAAATGAAAATTCCAACAAGTTTTTTTAATAAAAAAATTGAAGGCATTTTTGTAGATCTCAGGGCGTCTCGTGTTTATTTAGAGGCTTAACAAATAGTACAACGAATCAAATTAATATTTACGTGTAATCTCACTTCAGAGTTATTCATGAGTGGTATTTTCTTACATAAATTCGCGTTTTAAAAAAAGAGATTTTACAAATTTTATTTTTGTGATCATTTTTGGAATAGAGATCCTACGAAGTTCACCACTGAATTAATTTTTTAATGTAATCAACTCACATTCAACAGACGTGATACAACGGAATACAATTTAATGAAATGATTTTCGCATCGTGTTACGAACAGCGTTTGAAATAGAATATTACCCTTGAAATTATGTTATATATGCAGATTATTTAATCAATAGATATAATTTATTTAATGAAGATATCTTGACATGGATTTAAAAAACTTTCTATCCATATTAAATGATGACTAATGAGTTGAAATATATCCATTTAATTGAAAGATTGTTGATTCCAGATACATAAAATCGTTAAAATTTACTGAATACAATTTTCTAAACAGAAAGATTTGAAGTGCTTTAATGCTCTTTTTAACACTCAAAGATACATATGAAAGAAACAAATCAAAAGTATCAAATGGAATCATAGTTGCTATTTGTAGATTTTATTGTTAAACAGTATTATAACTTGCATACAGCCTGTAAATTGAGGAATGCGATATTCACGATTCAAAAATATTTCAAAATACTCCACAAGATTACCATATTTCAAGTGGTAATTTTCTGTGCAGTGAGTATCAATAAAAAAAGGAATTTTCAAAGATTTTATAACATTTCTTATTAAAAATTAAAAATTTCAGTTTCGAAATATCTAAGGTTTCATTAAATCATTTCATCAAGACTCACATTGAGATATCTTTAAACAATTCAGCTATGCCGAATTTATAGGCACAGATTTTCCCACTCATATTAATATATTTTTAAAAACATTTTTAAGTACCTTTTTCAACAATACTTTTCATTTTTATAATCCATGTATTGATATTCATGCAAGTTACAGCATCACATACGCACATGAGCATTGTAATTCTTACAATTAAGAAAAAAATTGCAAAATAGAGATTTGAAGAATTAAAGCAGGCCTATAAAATCTACAACTTTAGCGATTAGTTTGTTTCACAGTTCAAACGAATGTTTTCTGCTAGAGCTATTCTACATTAACTGTAGGGAAATTTCCTATATGTCTAAAAATGTAAGTTTGGCAAAATTTTGGGAATTTATTTAATACATGCGAATAACAAAAATTAGCAATTCTGTTTTAGTTGTAGAATTTTCAAATATGCATATCCGATTTGATTTCTTTCCATTATGTTAAAGGAAAATTTTCTTTTCTGGCAAATATTAATTCGAATTTTCGATAAGTAGATTAATACATCATTTAGAATGCATTCTGATGTTTGCACAAAGGAAAAATTTCATTTATTTTAAATTGATTGATATTCGGAAAAAAATCAATGGAAAAAAGACGCAAAAGAATCAACTTTAAATTAGTCAAATATTAGAGTGAACTATACTGGTTTAAAATATTTCCATGGCAATGCAGAAGTGTTTTAGATGCAATTTACAGAAATTTGTAAATTTTTTTTAAAACGCACCAATTTTTCCTTTATATGACACTCGATTTTGTGCCTATGTACTTGTACTTCAATGAGCGAGCATTTCTAATTTCAAATGTACTTTTGGGACCAGATACTTTCTTTTGCTCATTCAGGCAAAAATACAATAAATAAATAAAATAATAAAATAAATAGATTAAGGAAACTTTTGAAATAGACTGTCATTTTTCATTTTTTTTTAGCATTTTATGTCCTTGATAACTTTTAAGCAGACAGTTTTAAAGAAAAATCGTTAAGAACCAAGCCTATTTCGTTATTCTTTCCGTTCATCCAGCTATATCATCGATATTCTAGCAATCTGAAATCTGAGATATGCGCGCAATATTTCAAGTAAATTCTTATCAATCGCCGTCTGTAAATAAGATTTCATTGTTCCGGTGCAGTTTATAATATTCATTTAAGTGGTTTGGTAGTAAATAATATTTAAATATATTCTTTTGATTTCCAAATTATAAAAAAATTTTAAGAAGATTAAATCTTTTGCCGATAGTCAGATATCGATGATTGACTCGGTCTGAATGGAAAGTATAACGCCGGTCATGGGTCTGACATTTAACCTGTTCGTATCATTTGAAAAAAAAAGAAGAAACTATCCAAGATAACTCAAGTTGACAGCACACAGGAAGCCATATGTGGCCATAAAATTTGACAGCCGATGTCTTCTACTAGGTTTAGAGCTTAGGAAAAATATTCTTATTTGTTACGCAATCATCCGAGATTAAATGCTCAACCTTCCGTAATTACACAACCATCAGATGAATATTGGGTACTTTACCGTTATCCGAGCGCAAAGTTGTCAGATTCACTTGACTCAACAACAACAATAACACTCTCCACCAGCAACGCAAAATATTAGATTCACTTGACTCAGCAGCAACTCTTATAGTGGTATCTTAATAAGCCAGTAAAAGCCACTAGACACTCGCAATTGCTTTTGCCTAATTAAGTTAAGCGACTACAAATCTAAACATCATAGGTTCGATCCCAACTCAATCCAATCCGTCACATTGATGACCTCGAATAATGAACCTTCAAACATCTGTCGTGGCGCCATCTACCTGGAACAAACACAACCAAAGCAAAGTCGTCAGATTCACTTGACACGACAACAACAACTCTCTCCATCAGTCGTCAGATTCACTTCATGCAGCGGCAACTCTCACACGCTCACCAAAAATGCTTGGCTTTAAAAATCGTTCTTCTCTCCATTAACTCACTGGTGGGAGAATATTGTAGTGGTATCTTAATAAGCCAATAACAGCCACTACACACAAGCTTTGTTGAAGGGTTAGGTTACGATACTACAAACTCAAATATCCCCACTCAGTCCAATCTGCAACAAATCCACATTCTCGTAGCGCTTTTACAAGCCCTCATTCAAACTCGGTGGAGCTGTTGATAAGTCAAATCACAGACCTCCGACCAGCCACTAAGGCACATGGATTAACCAGGCAAGATTGAATGATCGGATGGCAGCTACAGCAATACTAGCTTGAACTATGATTGAATCCTAATAGACATCGCTGGACAGGGTACAACCCTCCCCGAAGGGAGTACATCCCGTCATCAATGGGAGGGTCAGAACCCGGATCTTTTATTGTGCCCATTGGGTCCATCATACCCGAAGCATCTCATCCTTATTTCGAGATGCCCCCTGGGGTTCGGTGGGCTTCTTCGTCTTCTTAAAGGCATTCTTGTCTAACATCAACTCAGTAGTCAAATTTCAAAGATAAATAACGCTCACGAACTTTACAGTACGCATTTAAAGCAAAGCTTCTGTAAATTCTGCATGGCCATACTAATGCTGGAAATGTAAAATTTGAATCGATGTATAAACGCGCCTACCAAATTTTGTTCATCTAGCACAGGTCCTTCTTGGTGTTGGAATTTTTTTCCGCCAGTGTATTATAAAGCCTCTGTAGCTACTGACACAACTCAATGGTCTTCTCTTGCTGTTACACTTGAGTTGTCTTTAATCGTCAATTCTTCTTCTTCTGCAACATTTTTGGGGGAAGTTTGTAAATAATAAATACAATGTAGTTAAATGAGCTTGTTACATTAGCCGAATGCTGTGCTGTTCATTATTTTGGTATGCAAGTTCATCGTAAGTGTAAGTTATAGGATACACTCACAAAGTATTAGTTGAGGATTGCGCAGAATAGTTAGATTTAACCAGCAAGTTATATGCAGATATTTAAAATGAATAATAACAATGAAAATTATTGGGCTCGCTCCAAATCATCACAGTGATAGAATTTCGAAAATGCTTTTCGAGTTTCATTCTTGGAGAAGTAATTCTTTGAAAAATGCAAAAGCATTTTTATATGCCATTGGAAAATCTGTTATTTTTTAATGGCATTTAAAGTCATATAAGCACATTCAGAACAGAAAAATGTGTAAGTTTGAAAATGTTTTGAAGTAAAAATTTGTGTAAATGTATTTGCTGATCGTGTGATAAAATAATAATAAAAATAAAATAATTATTTAAAAAATAATTAAAATAAAATAATTATTTTATTATAAAATAAAAGATAAAATTAAAATAAAATAATTATTTTATAAATAAATGTAATTATTTTTATTAAATGCGTCCTATAAACATTAAGGAGATTCTTCTGAACATATATGAAATATTTATATTAAGTCAATAATATTCTATTTAATTTTAAAAAATTGACATTAATTTTGTATGCTATTATTGTATCCCAATGACTTTAGAATTCTCAAAGCTGGAACTATAAAAACCATATCTAAATACTGATTTCTAAGCTGTTATATAGTTAAATATAGTTTTAAATGCAGTAAATAATTATATTTATCTTATTCGTGTGCATATCTGAATTTTTTTAATATATTTATCCCTGAAATCCTGGGAATCGCCGTTAGCGAAAAAAATTCTCTTTTCAGCAATTAAAACCCATTTCCTCATTCTAAGCCTATCAACAGGCTTTTCCCTGACGCTGAGTTACAGAACTTTCTGGAGATGACTGTTGGAAAGGTCTGCTTAATACTGTTATATTTCTTATAATCAATTTCTTATAATATTTTTTCATCATATTTTATTAAGCAACTTTTAGCAACTTCAAGTGTTCTTCTAACTTAAAAGTATATATTCACCACTAACAATTTAGAAATTGACCTTTGAACCAGGATTGGAATGGTTCAAAGGCCATGCATAGTATTTTAAATTTAGAAATTAGTTCGCCTTTTCCTAAAACAAGCTGCAATTGCTAATATCAGAGAAACAACAAAACAGCTTTTGGAAAAACTTAGTTTCATTTACTCATCAGAAGCTTTTATAAATTTTGACTTAAAATAATGAGCCGGATTTTAATTTTTTCAGTCTGTCATTTGCTAGAAATTAAAAAGTAAGAGCTATTGTGTATTCCTATAAACTATATACTACTTAGATGTCTTCAAAATTTAATAATCGATCAATTCATTTCATTGCATTTTGTTACATTACATTGCATTTCATTGCAAGAGTTTTGTTACTTTGTCACGATCATGAGAGGTAAAAAGTTTATTTCATAGTTTTATGTAAATCAGGAGAAGTAAATGTTTATTTCATATTTTTATGTAAATCATGAGAGGTAAAAAGTTTATTCCATGGTTTTATGTAAATCATAAGAGGTAAAAAGTTTATTTCATGGCTTTATGTAAATCATGACAGGTAAAAAGTTTATTTCATAGTTTTATATAAATCATGAGAAGTAAGAGTTTATTTCATAGTTTTATGTAAATCATGAGAATTAAAAAATTTATATCATAATTTTATGTAAATCATGAGAGGTAAAAAGTTTATTTCATAGTTTCATGCATGTTTTTTTTTGTATTTTTAATCGGGAATTATAAAATTAAGTACTAAAATGCATAATTATAGTATTTTAAAGCTACTTTTTAGTGCTGTATCAAAATGCACCTTTTTAAATGGCAATATTCGATTCTTAGATGTTAAAGGAATCGGGGGAAATTATTTATTAGGCCCCTTTGGTAAAACTGTGGTATTTGGAGCGCTAAAGGATAGGTGTTTCACTAATTGTTCACTCTTGTTTACATTCATCAATAAAATCCGAGAAAGGAGCCAATAATTAGTTTTTAGTGTGAAGTCTCTTAATCTAAAGCATTTTATCACCGTAAGTGTTTATAGTTACGCGTTCATAAAACGCACAAGAAAATTATTGCTATATGTGTGCTGAAATGTTTTCAATATAGAATTATGGGTAGCACCCAGTGTTGCCATTGTTTTAGAGATTTTATGACACTTTGTTAGTGCATATACTTCGTGTAGAGTGTTGCTTAGATACTATTAAATGTGATGATTTCATAACATATATGTCATCACTGATAATAATCAGTAAATCAATTCTGTAAGTGAAATATGCCGGTTGTAAATCAAGCTCGTCAAATTCGAAGTTTCAAACCCATTCCCCTTCCATAAAAAAAGATAAGAGGAAGTGTTCTAGCCTTGATTGTTTCGTAAAACTACACTATAAAACAACTTCTTTAATATAATTGAGCATGCATTTTGTTAGCATTCCCCTTGATTAATTGCACCTCAAGCATCCATTTTTGTTGTCAAGATAAGTGTCATTTCTTCGACTTCCCTAGTAGCAATAGTACAATACTGTACAATATTGTATAACATTAATCTATACTGGCAATATTGTTTAGTATTGTAAAATAATATTTTAATACCAAATAATATCGCACAATATTGCCCAGTATTGGACAACAAGCTGTTTTACCTTAGTTGTTGCGCTTTCTGTGTATTCTCATTCCGGTTTTATTCAATTTTGGGAAGATTTTGATTCAAAATTTGATAGTGGCCCGCAAATCTAGCTAACAAATTCTATATCGAATTTGTGTGTGTACACGTTACTGTCAGGCAAGTTTGCCATGCTTAAAAGTTTCCACGAATTCTATCGAAAATTTATTTTGCATCTATCATTTTGGTATTAGATTCACATTCTAAATTTTAATCGCTTAATCGAATTATGGAATTCGCATAAAAACATAATTTATGTGTTCTTTACAGTCAAAGGGAAGACTGAAACGTGGAAATTCATTCATTTATGGAATTCTTTTGAGTGAATTTTTGTCTATTAGATATTTTTTTTGTATATGGAAGAATAAAAACAATTCAAATTCATAGGAACTTAAACACTTATAGGAATCCATTTCAAAATAGTACAGAATGAAATTAATTTTAAATCTTTTCCCTGATATTTTTTTCTTTCTTTATGAAACAAATAGGAAGAGAAATTTTGTTCTAAGTGATATCTCTTCAAGATTTATTTAAGAATTATAAAGGTTTTAAGTGTTACAACATATGGATATATAATTATCAAGCTTTTAAGGATATTACAAAAAAATCCCTTTCAAGTTATTCCAAATGGGCCATATGTTTGAAATTATTTTAAACATATAGCATATTTTAAAAAAGAATTTTCGAAAATTTCTATCCTTGTGAGAAAATGCTCTAAATTTCGTAATTTTTCTTCTTCTGTGATATTGGAGATGAAAATTTATAACTCATCATTGAAAATGTAACTCAGATGAAAATGCATTCCTAAGTGACTATCAAACAGTCTATAATTAAAATGCAATAATTGTCCGATTTGAATAATGCGTCTATGAACAAACAACGGTAGGAATGTTATAAAAATTGAAATTTCTATTCATCTATCATTTTCCTTCTCTTTCAACTCGATGGCCACATTCGCTTTCTTAATGATCATTGCAACTTTCCTTACGAACGACATAAACTTTCAGGATTTGGATACATTCATAAATAAGGACATAATTAAACATGAGAGAGGCCTTAGGCTTGGATTTTTAAAAATTAATCCTCTGTAAGGATAGTAGAGGTGTCCATGTGATTGTTTAATAATAGAGCTTTCCTTCAATATTGACTCCCGGTCATTTTACCACTCCGCTGTATCGGCCCCCTCTGACCAAAGACTTTGAATTTGATATGCTTGATGTAAAAATGGATGATGCTGCAAATATGTGCTGACCAAGTGGGAAACTGAGCATCACGAATCGCATATTGATGAGTTATCAATTCAGTTTCGCACCAATGTGACATGTATTTAGTTTTACGCATGACAGCTTGATAAGTGCATGTTTGTTTGTGTTATGTACAATATTATTTGTGGCAATAAAAATTATTTAAAAAAGACTAATGTTTTGGATTTTTTTAATGTACAATTATCTTCAAAAAATTTTAGGTCTCCTTTTATTAGGAAAAAATATAGATAGATAGAAAAAAGATTCTTTAATGTTTGTCTTGAAATTAAATGGCCTGTAAGAATGTGCCACTTTATCTTTGTTCATGTAAAGTATTGGGTTGAAGAATAAGTTCGCAGCTTTTTAATCAAAGACTTTTATTTAAAGAAAATCATTAGTAATAACAATCATTTCATCGATTATATATTTGCCGTTGATGTTTACTACCTCTTCCCACCTCTCGACCCATTTGTCGATGCCGTTCCGCCCAAAATCAACCGGTCTGGTATCGAAGAAGTTGTTGAGCCAGTTTTTAAGATCCTCTTTATTGTCGAAGGTAACGCCTCTCATATGGTTCGACAGGGAGCAGAAAAGATGATAATCGATGTCGATGTAATCGAGAATACGTCGGATTCTGAAAGACCTCCCATTCGAAATCTTGGAGTGCGGTTTTGAGGACTTGTGCAATATGGAGCCTGGCGTTGTCGTGGAGGAGAATAGGTTGGCATTGTCGAAGGGGTCTTTTCAGTCGCATAGCCCCTGTCACGCGGTGTAGCTGGGCTATGTAGAGCTGCTTGGTGACCGTGGCATTCCTTTCGAGCATTTCCCAAAACACCATGTCCTCCCAAACCCACCAAACGCAGATCAGGGTCTTCTTTGAACGGAGGCCAGGCTTGACCATTTCTTTTTTGTAGACTAACCTATGGATCTTTTCTGAATAAGTTGCAACTACCCCGTGCTGCGTCAGCAGCATTTTCGCCTCGATGAAAAGCGAAGAAGAGCAGGTGCAGAAAATGTTGATTTTTTTCCCTACTGGATATTACATTTTTATGCTTAAAAAGTAATTGAAAATTAAATTACTCAAAAGGACGATGAACACAGTTTTGTAGAACAGAAAGAGCTCTATCGATGAATACCACACACTTTATCAAACAGCAAAAAAAACCATTGTAAAAGGAAGAGAATATAAAAACGCCAAGAATTTATTTCCCAACCCTGTAGTTACGAGACTTCTTTGAACTTGAATGAAGAGGAGGCCAGGATTTGTAACGTGAATGGCTGTTATCTTCTGTTTCCAGAGTTTCAGTCAATTAACAGCAAGGCAGTTTTTATGATGAGATTTAGTCCATATTCGAGATTCTAAAGTTCCAGTAAAATAAAAGTGCAATAAGGCGGACAGTCCGGACAAAGTCTTTCTTCTTTCACATCGAAGAAGATTTTTTCGAAATTTCCTTCGCTGGCCTTCGGAACTTGAAAATAATTACCCTTCAACCTAATTTTTCATCTTAGGAAAAAGTCCCTAATCATGATGACAAACTCCTTGCAGGAATATCTACTCAGTTACATGTTATTCATCGCTCGTTTTGCCGAAGCCTTATGAATCATCCACTTTTGTAAAATATCTTAAAGTATAAAGAACTATTTGCACATCATAGCACTTCATTGTAGTAGTGATTACCTGCAGAACAATTTTGCACACATCTACAGAGATACAGATGTCTAATTAAAGGTAAAAGGTGAGGTCCTGGTTATCAATTCCAATAAAAATCCGGCATGTGTATCAATCTGGTGCTCATTACATCAATCAAGGTCTAACACTTTTCTTCAATATGATGGAAAACAGAATGCTTTCTAGGATTTGCGATGATCATGTAAAATCTTTTTACCGCCAAATTAAGTAACGTCTATTAAGACCAGTTGTTATCCGCAATTATTACCTCATTGTTTCGGTTTCGTAATAGTTGCCTTGACTAATGAGGCATACTTGCATAAAATGGAGCCCAAAGCAAATATCAAAGCATCGCTTTGCTCTATTTTTTATGCTATAATCTTTAAATTATCTCCTCCTCTGTTCCTTCCTAGGAAGAAAAAATAAGATTTAGTGAGATGAAGTTAAATTTAAACTTAAATAATTATATATAACCAAATAATACAGTGCATTTATTCAGTAAACATTTTCCCTTATAGGCAACTTTTGGATTTTTTTTGCAGATTCTGTTTCTCATGCCGTCAATAGTCCCTCTACAAAATTTGTCGGCTTTGTGGCTGATATTTCGAGATACAGAGGTATCTGAGTACCGTCAGTTTTTTAAAAAACACACCCTGTATATCCAAATGCGGAGCTCAGAGTTTTTGGCTCTTAATACTTTGCTTTATGAGAGGATAAAAAGGATGCGACGCAAGTTGACTTCCGCCCATTTGCTCCAATAATTATAAGTTTACCAAGTAAAGAATATATTTATTCTTAAGAAAAAAATTATCCTTTTTCTTACATTTAATTAAAATGGTGTGGTTTAGTTTAGTTGTATTAACCTCCCGTTGCCAATGAACACTAGGCCTATTTTGGGACGAACTTCGTTATTTTGAACCATTTCTCAGAAGACGAGACCTGAGGTGGCACCCCCTCTCCACATCACACCAGCAGGAGGACGTTTGACCTGACAGATTTAACGTGCAAGAGACCCACTCACACGACGGCTCTTCAGTATAATAGAGTCTCGAACCTGAAACCTTCCGGTTCCGAAGCCGAGACCTTACCACCAGGCCACAGTGAAGCTAAAACAGTGCGGAAAAAAAGCGTAGAACTGATTTGTTGATTTCCATGATTAAACTTTCTAAAACTTGAACTTGCTACGTTAACACAATTTTGCTAGTCATTTTTAAAGTCTATAATTCAGTGTTAAACATGTGGGAGTCTTACTAAATACACCCCTCAGCCCCCCAAAAAAACACTCTTCAGATAGCGAGGTTTTACTGGTGAGGTGTCTTGGGGTCTTTTAGTATTTACGTGCTAATTACAATATTAAGCTAAAAATAATGCAAACGAAGGATGAAGGGACACCTTAAAAATAAAAGAGTTTATTTACAGTAAAAGGGGAAAATTTACAGGAGGAGTATTTACAGGGAAATAGGAAAGTAATTAAAACAGGGAGGCATCAAAGAAACAGAAAGTTAGATGATTCCCACTAGGAGGACGATAGAGTAGAAATCTAAAAAAGTAATGAATCGGAGTGAAACATTCACTGGGTAATTGGCTAGCACGAAACATCTTCATTGAATGGTGGATTAGTGGCTTCTGACTGAATATCAGTTGTGTTGGCGACCGATGGCGCTGTTTAGAATGCCGTATCAATTAAAATTATTGTCCTGTGGAAATTATCTAACCTTTTACAATTCTTGCGTAGAACAAATGATAGCAAAACAAAATAGTTCCGTGGCATATACTACATAAATATGATGAAACTCTAAAATTATCTTTTCAATATTTATTCCTTGCCGGCCAGTCTTAATAGAGAATAAAAAATAATCAATGAATTGATGATTAAATAATAAAATAGAGTATTGTTATTGTGGGAAAGCACATGTTCGAATTTCGAAAACTTAACTACAGTAAGAATTGAAGAAGGTAGATAATCGCAATATTTCTTTTTTATGAACATGAAGAAAATTTAATAAAGAGAACAACACTTGAAACTCTTTCTATCTAGCTGGAGAAATAATATAATCTTACGCTACACCTACGGTGGTCTCTCAATAATCTGACAAATTTAGTTTAGTTTAGTTATATTAACATCCCGTTTTAAAGCAGCACTAGAGCTATATGGGGACGAACCTCGTCATTTTGAAAGACATCTGAGCTGACACTCCCTCTCCAAACTTCCACACCACACCAACTGGAGGATATTTGGTCTCTGGGGATTTAACGTGACCAAATTCCTTATACGGCGGTTCTTCTGTTGAATCGGGTCTCAAACTTATAACCCTCCAGGATCCAAAGCTGTGACCTTACCACCAGGCCACCTCTGCCTAATAATTTGACAAATGTGAGACCAAAGGAAATCAAGACGACAACATCGAAAAGGTGGATATTGATTTATTTAAAAAAAGGCTTTTTCGTAGCGAAAATCATGGCCTACTGCAATAACAAAATATAAAACAAAGTTCAATATTAACCTGAAATTCATTCATCTGATTTACTATTGCTTTATTTTTAATAAATAACACAAAAATAAATTAATGAAATCCAGTTAGAGGCCATCTTGTATACAGTCGACCACCACGCCACCACTGAAAGCAGTATAGACAGGAGTTGTGGTGGTCGCCTGCTGAATAAATATTTTCCAACCTTGCATGGACCGATCCTTCAAACTAACATTCCTTTCGGGGTAGTCAATAGCCGTCTTTCTCCCTCTCTGCACACTCTGAAACAGTTGGAATGAAATTGTCCAGCTTCGACATCACATCCTTCAGGGTTTTGAGATGACCATCAGCACTGCACTTAAATCATTATTGACAATCTTTTTCCTTCACTCCATATATTCCATTCAGTAGTGGCAAACCGTACCCATTTCTCCGCAAATGCATTGATTTTCCTGCGTTCTCGGTTAGAAGCCTCTTCTCCAAAATCACGAAGCCTGCAAGGTCTTATTTTCCCCTTCATCCTTCCAGAGCACCAAACAACAAGAAGGGTCATCTGCTGAAACATAGATTAGAATTACGATTTCGTGCAGCAGATGACTGGAATTTCACGCTCAGCGCCAGAAGATCATCATTAATGAAGCCTTCAAGTGATGCACTGAAATCTGAAATTGAATCGTGAATTTAACGCTGCTCGTAACAATGGTTATTAATTACGGATGATAATATCGGTCTTCAAAATTTATCGCTTGGCAGAGAACTGGCCAAGATTCAAAGGGCTGGCGCCATTTTCGTGTCGTTAAGTTTAGACTTTCCGAAAAGAATCAGTAATTCCAGGTCAGATGAAGCCTAGTAAGCTCACCTTTTATATCACTTCGAGATCACTTTTTATATTACCTCGAAGCCACCTTTTATATCACCAGAACTTTAAAACAAATTATTTTTCAATCTTAATACAAGACTTATCGTTGGTAAATACGTTAAAAAAAATCCTATAATGAAACTATATGAAAGAGTTAAATAAAAATTCATGATTTATGATTAAAAGCAAGTTACTAATACAAAGACACACAATATTCACATAAGGAAGACACAAGATATGTATCCGACTACTTTCGAAGAAAACGTTTTGAAAAATTGGATTTTTTAAAACTATTTATAGTGTTTATGTACACTGTCAATTATAAACACTTGAGTCAAAAATTTGTCAAAATTCACAATGTCAAAAAATACTTGAGAACATATTTTGATAAATAGGAAATATTGAATTAAATTTTAATGAAATTTTATCCAAAACGGTTAGTCACTGTACGCAGAATAGTAATGCAGCTATAATATTTTTCTTTGAACACAAGTTATAGAATATAATGATAAATGAAACGAGCCAAAATGTACATAAATGTGAATAGTTTTGACCAAGGAAGAACTGATGACCTAAATTCTTCTAACTAATCTGAAATTTCAAATAATTACATTGCATTTGAAATACAGAAAACGAGGATTTCATTTCCATGTTAAATCCTAATATCTATTGTTTTGTGAATTACATGTTGTTCAATTACATATTATTCAGACAATTACATATTGTTGCAATGCATTACCAGAATCTCATTCATGATAATTTGTAATGAACTCTTTGTATATAAGCACGGACAATAAGGGATTTCACAATTAATGAAAAGCATATACAGTATTTATTTTTGCATAATTCAAATTTGTTCGTAGTACTTTTTTAACAATATAATTTGTGATGCATTTAGAAGACAATTAGATTTCGCCTTTTGAACATAAACAATATTTCTATATTTTTGTACCAGTGGATTCTCATTTATTACTAACATACTTTGTACTTACTGGATATTATTTCCAAAGAAAAGGAAATTGTATGATCATGAACCTGATAATGTAAGTCATTTACAGATAAATGAAAAAAAAATCTGGGATTGCAAAAGAATTAAAGAAAGTAGGTTTGTGATTACAAGAAGATAGATACCTTGCAGTTTGATATTCTGAAAGATGCTGTTACTCTTCAAAGTATCTGTAATAAGTATGAAAGATACTCTTAGATACTTTCATGTAAAGGAGTGAAATACAGGTGTATCACGTACATGAAAATATAGCATTCATATTTGGGGCTTCCAATCACTGCATTAGCAATTTCCATTATCAATTTTCCATTAGATAAATTATTTATTTAGATATTAAGAGGAGAATCGTCATCCGCCATATTTTTATATAATTTCATCAATATATTTCTATAGAATTTATTGCAATAAAAGTCAAACCATTTTCCTTATTTCGCCAAATTTTTAAATTTTTTTGTTTTGATTGTCGAAGTGTTCAAAGATATTAAATGTACATTCTATTCATTATTTGCACAATGTGAACGGGACTGTGAAATTGATGTCCAAATGTGTAAAAAACAACATAGATTTCGAATATGAATTACATTTTTGTCTTCTTTGGTTTATTTGTTCTGAAATTGTAGCTGAAAGCCAAATTTGGCAATCTAAAAATTACAGAAACCGCTTTACCCACCCTTCAAGCCTAATCTTTCAGGGATTCATTGGGACCTTGACCCGCCTCGGCCTAGCAGCCATCCCGCAGAGATTGTCAACAGCTTCAGTTTGTAAGGATTAACAAAGCCTACCGCAATCAGCCATGTATCTATGAACTACTCACTGCATAAGGAGTGTATAGTTATAAATAAAGAAGTTGAGCAAGGCCACTGTTTAATTCGAATTACCAACCAATATCGAAACAGCTCCAACGTTTGAAATTTAGTTAAATAGGGTATTGAACAACTGCTATGATTCTTTTTTTCCCTTGAATACTTTAAAACACTTTAAATCGACCTGTTTAAAAGCTTATACCAAGAATGAATATATATATATATATATATATATATATATATATACATACAGAGAGAGAGAAAGATTGTGATAGGAGCAAGCATACAGAAATTTAAAAAAAAAATACAGCGGTATCAGAGACTGATGTTCAAAACACTTCGAGGATGCAAAATCACCCTATTTATGAGAGATTTCATTGCAATTAAACGGAAACAATATTTCTGAGGAACCAGCTGACTGCGGCAGGTGATGGTTTAGTATTAAAATAAGAGATATGTATTAAATTTAAGATTGAATAGAGGACGGGGAGGGAAGTATGTAAAGAAAATCCTTTGCCCTCGGACGCGATCTTTCCTTTAAGGTGTAAGTACACATTTGAAACTATAAACTATTGAATGTTTTTATTGCTTCAAAATGTTCTCTGATCCTTCAGCTAGGAAACGATACTAAGACGTCGTCAATAGTTTTAGATTTAAAAGTTTTTTTCTTGCAGTACTTTCACTAAAATCTGTAGTTTCAGTTGTTTTTTGTAAACTCAGTTTTTGAAGAATGATGTTTTTCAAATTTGTTGCTTCATTCGAACAATCAAACATCAAGAAGAAATGAACTAAATTCAATTATTTACATATCAAAATAATCTGTTTGAACAGCGGATGTTTTGTGTCTCAATCAAAAATATGTTTACAGAAATAAATTCTTAATAGCTATTTAAATGTTAAAGTTACAAAAAAAATCTCAAAAACGTTTTCACCGTTGATGAAAATTTTTATTTAAAATCTATATATTTTTATAACTTGATTGAGACAGACAACATGAAGACTCATATTAGGCACAATTTCCAACTAGAATTGCGTTTCTGGGCAAATTTAATTTAAAATACCTTGTTTGAAGAAATATGCTAATTAGCTCATTAAATATTAATTATACTATATTTTTTATACTATAGATTATTTTACTGAAATGAGTTTTAAATATATATTAGTGATCAACTGTGTTAATATTAAAATTTAAATAAATTTCTTTAGTGTGTGCGTGCACCTTAAAAGCTGAGCAATTTTGAATAATAAAAATATTTTTAAAAATGGGGGCTATAATAAAGGCAATGAAATTTTTTTAAAAATCTGAAATATCGATTTCAAAACAAAATCTGAAATTAACAGTATAAAGAAATTGAGCCTGAATAAATACATACTTCTTATTATATTTATAAAAACGTGTGTAAGTTTACGACATTTTCTTCCATTAAGAGAAACAAACCAAACTCCTCATTTCAGAAAAAGTCTCGCTTCGTCTCATCCTTTTCTTATCTGTCGTCTTCAACTTCTTCCACCGAGATATTTTTCTTCATTCAAGAGTGAACGAGCGATAAATTCGTATCTGCCCGTCGTCGGCGAATTCGTTCTCCAAATCTCTCCTTTGCAGCTAAATTTTCAAAATAAAAGTAAAACAGGCCGCTTCTTTCGGATAGAAAGTTGCTCCCATGTTTCTGGAAGCCATCCAGATTCTCCCCTCTGTTTTACGAAAATCTCTTCCACATTCTCACCCTGTCCTGGGCTAAGCTATATTTATTTGTAGGCTTTCATCTGCGTCTGTATGTAAAAGATGGTACCAATAAGTAAACATTTTCCTCCGCGAATAACTTTAAATCATTTGCATCAGATTGAATGCCATATTTTGTTACAAACCTGTAATTTTGCTTCTTCGCGTGAATAGAGACATTATCAGAAATACTGATTGACAGTATATTGAGTGCTATCGGGTGAAGCCTCATTGATCCACAGAGCGTCTCGACACATTTGGCGACTTCGGCTACAAAATAAATAATACTCAAAATTTCGAGAATGTAATCTATCCGTCCATTAGGAACTGAGATAAGTCCTGATTGGTTCAGAAGCTTTTAACTCCGCCTCCCTGTAATTATAAGAGGCCGGAACTCTCAAGCTGTGGTAGTTGTGAAAGATTCGTGGATAGTAGTCATGAACTGAATTGGAACTGGAGTCAACCTTCAACCAGCATAGAGTCATGATGTGAATTGTAGTAGAAGTTGAAATATTCGACAGCTAAATCTAGAAAAGACAAAGGAGTAGTTCATCCGTCAGGAGAGACGGTAGGGGGAACTTCTGAGAATCATCTCTCCTGCTGAATCCTTTCTGACCACTTTGCGTGCTATTGACTTTGTTATTACTTGTAGGCTAGTGTCGTTGCTGGGCCCTGCGGTGTGTTTGTCTCAACTGTACATATTTTGTGCATTCCTGAGGTTCGATCTCCAGATCATTGGTCCTTAGCCGCGTAACGCAACCGCTAGACAAAAATGTACACTCTTGTCCAGAGGTTTTTATCTGGATTATGAATTTATTATCATATTATTTTCTCTCCAGTGAGTTGGAAATGAGACGGGCGGGGTTATCGCGTCAAGCGTTATGGGAGGAGTCGAACTTTTTTGTCGCTCCAAGCGTTATACTGACTTTTGCTATCGGTAGAGGGCACAGCAAAGGTTGCGTTTGTCAGTTCAGAATCAAAAACATCCAAGTGCTTTCTTGGGGTTCAAACTAGGGACCATTGGGTCAGTAGCCTCTTGACATAAACACTAGACGAAAGTGTACACTCGTGTCCCGTAGTTGTTATCTGGCTTATGAACTTACCACAACAATTTGTCGTGCTTGTGCTGTCCCGACTTCGTGTAAATGAACGTCATCGTTGTTTTCTATTAAGGCCTCTTGATTGTGTTTCATACCATACATGAAACAATTTTATTATTTTCGAGTATTTTGATCTCCTTGTTATTCTACTTTAAACAATATGAAAACAGTACCAATATATATTACAACCGTGAACTCCAGGTAGTTTTGAGGCAGTTCAAGCGGTCATAGCAATTACAACTAAATGCAATAAAATTTAGTCATGCAAAATTTTACTACGCATCGTTTTATGCTATATTAAATGTAAGTTGTTCTACCTTTTAAGTTGCATGCCTTAAGCGATTCCGAAAATACACCAAGGGAATGCCATTTGCAAATTTACAGATGACACCTGATGCCGAAACAATATTTTAGCAAATGATCTGAAACGATTTTCTACTTTGTAATTCTACTAATTTATTTTACTGGCGCGACTTTTTTTGTATATATATTTTTTTGAATAAAAAACGTTTACTGTGGTCTCTTAAAATTAGTGTGTGTAGTTTTATGGCGCAAGAGCCATGTTTGGCCATACTGCGACCTTAAAATTGGAGAAGCAACATTCATTTTTAAGTTTTTCATAGCCAGATTCAAAAAAAAAAGTTAATAGTTATGAGCATTCTTTAGAGCTAACGTCCATTGCCACTCAAATGTGCCAACTAATGGCTTGAAATATGACTTAAAAATCTGAGTTATGATTCAGATGTCGAGGATGACGAACCGAAACTCCTCTTGTATTTAAGCAGAGGGAAGACATCCGTAGTTCGAAAAAATTCAAAGGATTTTTCTTTATTCGGTGCGGATCTTTCTTGCGGAAATAAGAGCCAAGGCCAACACGCTTACTTGAACAAACGTGCTATATATATATACCAGCTATTTCCTGCGACTATGTTCGCTTGGAAATTTTGATGTATAGGTGCGAAAAACTATCAAATAATGACAAATCAAAAAAAATTTAACCTAACCTGAAAACGATATATTTAAAAGTATAGGCAATGCCAGTTGTCGTATCGCACATGTCTGAATTTCCTATTCCAGTTGGGGCAACGTAATGCAAATTAAAATTTTTTTATTTCCTTTATTCTGTTCTTTTTCATTTAATAGTACTTCAGAATGAACCCGAAAGATCGATTCATGAACAACATTTGATTTTAAAAACCTCAAACACTAAGAAAGTAAATAGAATCGTTTGAAATAATTGGCCGTAATTCTGCTAATCCTAACGTCAACTCTGTAGGAGGAAAAACTGGAGCCTTACTCATCTTTGGTGGGATTTGGCTTCAGCTTTTTAGCGCGAAAGTGAGTTTATAAGGAATAAAAAAATGAACCACTCAACGAACCGGAATAAAAAGTAGCCTATATTCTATTCCTGACTACAATCGATCTTAGTGCTAAATTTCATCCCATTCTGTTCAGCCGTTCTGGCATGATGGAGTAACAAACATCCATCCATCCAAACTTTCACATTTATATGTTAGTATAGATGATATTTTGAATACAAATGTCGTATCAATGTATTGACTTAGCTTTGAATTTTAATAATGGTTTCTATATTTATAAAGTCTTTGATAACTCAAGTTACAAGTGGTAAATCTTAAAGAAAAATATTAACCAAACTCTTGACTAGACGAAAGTTCCTTAAACCAAATCTATCATTGGAAATAAGGCTAGGGATTATTTTAAACTCAACTGCAAGGGGTAAATTTTTCCAAGAAAATTATAACGACTCTTAAAGGGAACACCGGTTTTAACATGAATGATTTTAGCATTGAAATTAGAAATGTTTAAAAATATGCTGATATTTCTATGGATATTAAATTTATTTGGACTGCATCAGAATTATTAAGTAACTAAAGAAACAGAAGAAATTAATTAACTAAAGACGTTACCATTTATTTGTAGTTATACTCTATCAACAACAAAGAAATGATAAATCGGGAATTGAGGATTCTGGGATTGGAAATGACTAATTCTTTATCGCCAAATATATTTAAATACTTTTGTATTATAGTTATTCGGTTTGTTCCAAATTGTAAATTTATTTTACGAATAAATAAAAAATATATAACATTGTGCTATAATAACTACTTATAACATTTTGTTTTCCCTTTTGTTTAAATCAGTGGCGTGGTATATAATTGTCAGCTTTGGTTTTTCTAGTGATGTATGACCCTTATGAACATTCCTTTTTAAACATGTTACTTTTAATAATAAACAATAATAAAATTTATAAGAATATTTATTAACCATTTTAGAGAATAATTCAGCTCATCAATTTCAAACTAACACTTTTCAGTATTTATACACTCAACAGGTCTCATTTCAGTTAAAGACGAATTAAGATTTTAAAAAAATGATATTTTAATGAAAAATAATAGAATTAACAACATTTATTGTTTCAAATTGTTTTCATTACTTTAGAAAAAAGTTTTATTTAAAAATTTGATGGCCCGAAATTATAAGTAATATTTCAATTTTTTTTCAGTCTACTTTGTTCAAATGAAAAAGAAAAATGGCAAAGTTAGGCGACTTATACAAACAGATAAATCTTCAATCATTTAGATAAATAACACAAAACCATTTACCGCGCTTTTACTGAAACAAGCAGCCATGAGCAAAACAACTCCGTTTTTTCCTACATCAAGAGCAAATATTAATAACAAATTTGTTGACGCAAAGAGGCCTTTTTGATTTCCAAAGCAATCATCCAAACATACATCTTTTTATAAACCATTTTTTAATAAACATGTAAAATTTAAGAATAATATTCCGCATTGGAAGCAGCTGAAATTTCGCATCATAAAGGAAGAATTAAAATTTTCGTTTGCCCGTCGGCAGATGGTCTATGTTTAGTTATCATTTACGTTTGGGAGTATAAATATTTTTGCTCCTTTTTTCACTTTTATGAGTCACAGAGTTCCTGAAATAGTCTGCTGACATTGAATGTTTTTCAAACTCAAACGCAAAGCATAAATTATCAGCTAAATTGAAAGCAAAAAGTGTTTATAATCTTTGGAAATATCAGTTGTATAAAGAAAAGACTCTCCAGCTGTTCATCTCTCACTGTTTCTGTGGTTTGACAATCAATCCATTTTAACGTGTTTTTCACAGTTAAATGTATCTATTTTTACGACTGCATTTTTTTTTATTACATAATATTATTGACGTGCAACACGTAAGGTGAGTTCGCTCTTGTTTAAAAGAAATGCCATAACTTATTTTCAAACGTCTCATCTAAACATTGATTTTTAAAAATTGCTCAGACAGTTAATTAAAATGACTAAAAAAGATAATCGTAATGAAGACGTCTAGTAAAAAATAACTCTGAACTAATAATACTTTCAAATCCATCGTAGTATCTTCTCGTCTAGATTATTCGCAAAAAAATCTGAGGTAATTATTATAAGAATTCAAACATCAATTTCCAAAAAATACTTAAATCACTCTTTCAAGAATTTCATGTAAATGTCGGGAAAAATAACTATTTTAGTTGTTTCATGATTCGTCATTTTAGTTTAAAACATTACTTATAGTGCTAAGAAAAATTACGTACAAATGATTCATATGTTAAGCGGATTGTATGAAAAATTAAATTTCAAAACCTTGCAGAAATACGTTTATTATCTGAAACACAAAACATGATTCATTCTGTCATTTAAAACATTTTTCAAATTATATATCTTTGAGAATCTGCAAGAGTTTAGAAACCCGATACCGGGTAGCGATTAGAGCAAACACTTTTTGTGTGCGCACGCGCTGTCGCGTGTGTGTATAAAAAATATACATTTTTTTTTGCTTCTCTATGAGTTACATATGCATATAACACATACAGAAAAAAGAGAAATTGTTGAAAGAGATACAGAAGTAAAGCAAAGCAGGCAAAAAATGGAAGACAGCAGAAAAGTGAAAGAACTTATGCATGTATTTTAAAGGATTTCTTTTAAAAAAAAACAAAAGGAATGAAAAGTTTCAGATTTTAATAATTTTCACCGTTGATAAAAAGTTGTTCACAAAATGTCTGGAAGAAATTTACTATGCGATTATGTTTGCAAAGAAAGAAAAATATTATATATATATATATATATATATGGATGGATGGATGGATGTTCCTTATTTCCTTTCTCAAACTATATATGTTAACTGACTTTATGAACAAAATATATTTCAAATTAGGAGAATATATATATATATATATATTCTCCTAAAAATTACAAGGATGAAAAGTACTCTAATATTTTTTAATTGAAATTTTACACTATAAGGAGATAACATATGTAATATTTCAAAGATTATGTTTAATGATTTTGGAGCATAGATCTTGTCCTACCGGTTGAGATATCAAAATGTAGAGGTGATTTAGGCAATTTTAAATTATTTTTTTTTACATCTTAGACCAGAAATAGATTTGCGAAAACAAATCACCTCCCGAATTCTAAGAGATAGCCGTTTTCTTATAATCAATAGATTCTGAAGCCAAAATTCTTGAAAAGTTGCCTGCTGTTAAATTAGCAGCACAGAAATTTAAAAATGCTCTGAAACAGTGTTCAGAGCAGTTATGTGTTTTATTGAATTAATGTTTCACAGTTTTTTATTCACTAAAACACTGTGAAAAGTTATTTCAAGAAAACACATATTCAATAAAACACTGTGAAACATGAATTCAATAAAACATTAATTCATCCATATCTATACTTACAATAAAGCTCAATGTGTGTGTGTTGGCGCTCTACAGGCCAGACCGTTGGACCTACAGATACCAAAGTTTGTACATGTATACCTTGGAGGTCTCGAATGTTGCACCTCCGAGCTCTTTTTTCAAATTTTTAATTAGAATTTGAATTAATTAAAAATTAAACGAAAGTTCGACGTTTTTTTTTTTGCTATAACTTCCGAAAATATAACTACAAAAAGCTGATTTTTACATCAAGTTAAAGATTAAAAAATTAGCTTTCTAATGGTACCAGTATTACCATGGTACCAACATCATTTATCTTGAATTTCTATTTTTAGAGAATTTTTAAACAAATTTTTAAAACATATTTTTCAACAATAGATTCTACAAATTTTAAAACAAACGATAAATAATGAACGAGTAAAGGGGAAAAATAGCTTTTATTAAACTGTTGCCATCATACTGACAGAAATTCAAATTAAAAAATAAATTAACCATGACTGCAAAATAAATCGAAAAAAAAAAATGTAACATTCAACACGTGATTGGATGAAATTAAATAAATATTAAATGTTATGTTTTATTAAAAATAAATACAAGATAAAAGTTTCCATAATCGTTTGCAATATATATACCATTAATTTTGTAATTCAACATTTTGTTTATGGTAAACATGTTTGAATTTATACAGGATACGCATTCAAATTCGTGCCAAATGGCTAATTTGTAAATCATTAGTAATTGGCGTGCATATTGTTATCTACTGCACACTTGGTCTAAATAATTACAATAATAATAATTATTACATTTTATGTAACTTGAAACAAAAAAAAAAATGCGTTGATGAATAACTGTTAGATTTTTTCATACTTTGCTCTGTGAGTCATACTTAACAAAATATTTTTAGGAATACTTTAAGCAAAGTTGTTACATCAATCAGTCTTCTAAGCTATCATTAAAATTCCCTGATTTACATAAGAAAGAATATTATTATTATTATTCATCTTTTATATCTTTTCGTCCACCATCTTGAAAAAATATACCATTTCAAGCCAATCAATATTAGGAATTACTCCAAAGCTGATTATCAAATGAATATTTGTTTTCATATATGAATCAATGAATGTGTGTGTGTTAATGCTCTATACACCAGACCATCTGATCTAGACATACATCACTTGGTATATATATATTTACTTTGGGAGATGAAAAAGCATACCTAGGAGGATCTTTTTTCTAAACTTTAATTAAAATTACGCAAACATTCGGAAATTTTCTGCGGTAACTTCCAAAAATATTGCAGGATAAAACAGTTTTTTTAATCCTTTTAAAAATGACTTTTTTTATTAATATCAATGTTTAAAGCTAAAAATTCAGTTTCTATTTTTATTGAATTTTAATGAATAATGACAATTAATTTCTTACAATTTAATAGATTTAGATTTTAACCTGCAAGAGCACGATATGAATGTACCAGTGATTTCCGTCGTTTTGACAAAAACTGAATAGTTAAATGAACTCTTATTGCAAATTAAACCGAGAAAAGTGTGATGTTCAGGACGCGTTTAAAAAGAAACGTAATGTTATGGAACAAATATAAAATGTGATGTTTTCCTCATGATTTCATGACAACTTATTGCTAGTCAGAGAGTTATATAGTACAGGGCTTCTTAAACTTTTTTATATAGCGACCCCCTTCAAGCTTAGGAAATTTTAAACGACCCCCTCCTCCATATAATGAAATATATATTAACCGTAGATGTAGATGTAATATCGCACTATTTTACAATGTAAATAAAATAAGGATTAAAGAATACGTACCCATTCATTTCACATATATATAATTGGAAACGTTGACGGGATATCGGTCGTAATAAAACACAATAAATAGAATGACATAAAACTATATATATATTTATTCAATAGAAAAAATAAACTTTTGTAACAATTTTTTTATAAGAAAACATAAAACTATATCTATATATTCAATAGAAAAAATAAACTTTTGTAACAATTTTTTTAATAAAAACATATTATTAACATCAAACAATATTAATGTGACGGATGTGATTGTTTATTTTTACACAAATAATTAAATCTAGGCTCAATTTGAGTTATTGCAGATCGTAATAAATTTTCAACGTTTATTAAAGTTGAACGGTATTTTGATTTTATGTAAGTTAATGTGGAAAAGGCTGATTCACATAAATATGTTGTACAAAATGGCAGTAATTTGTTCATTGCCATTTCCGATAGTAGGGGATATTCTGATTTGATTTCTATCCAAAATTCATGCACAGGCACTTGAGAAAATCTGAGTCGCAAGGTAGTATCACTTGTTAATTCGGCAAATTCTTCTTGTGCTTTGAAGTTTAAAAAATTAATTTCTTCCATTTCAATTGAAAATGGATTACAAATCCATTGTTGTGTATCGATATCATTGGGAAAATACCTATGCATGTAAACTTCCATATCCTTCAAATGATTAACTATAATTTTTGTTATAGGAGTATCTTTTTTTGAAATATTGTTACTAATTATATACTCGTCAGTAAATGGAAACATTTCGAGCGATCCACTTTCCACTCTGTTCTTCCATATAAGAATTTTTTTAACAAAGGCATCAAGTTTATTTTTTAACATAAACATATTAACGCAGACTCCCTGCATTGATAAATTCATATCATTGATTTTATCAAAAATAGCTGCCAAATAGCATAGCTTGAGAAGCCATAAATTATCGTGAAAATAATCGGCCAAATTAGAATTTTGCTCTGTTAGAAATATAAGAACTTCATCTTTTAAAGTTAATAATCGTTTCAAACTTCGACCTCTTGATAGCCACCTAACTTCAGCATGTAGCAATAAACTTGTATAATCCGAATCCATATCAATGCACAAATTTTTAAACAATCGACTATTAAGTGCTCGACTTTTAATAAAGTTAATGATTTTGACTGCATCAAAAAACACAGTGTTTAATTCTGGTGCAATTTTTTTAACAACAAGTGCCTCTCGGTGAATCATACAATGTGTAAATGTAATATGATCATTTTCAGCTTTAACAAATGCTGTAAAACCAAGATCTTGTCCAGTCATTGCTGCAGCACCGTCCGTGCACACACCAACACAATTTTTCCAATTTAATCCTTCTTTTTCAAAAAACTCATTTACTTTTTTATATATATCTTTTCCACGAGTATGACCTTCCAGAGGACGACAAAACAGTATATCTTCATGAATGCTTCCCTCATAAATATATCTTACAAAAAGTAACAACTGTGCTATTTTTGAAATGTCTGTCGACTCGTCCAGTTGTATTGCAAACTTTGAGCTGTCTTTAAGCCTCATAAGAAGCTGTTGAAATTGATCATTGCTAATGTCTGAAATTCTTTTGGACACAGTGTCATTTGATAATGGAATTTTACTAATTTCAGCAACATACTGTTTTCCATGAACAATTTCAGACATTCTTATAGCTGCAGGTAGTAAAAGTTGCTCTCCAATAGTAAAAGGCTTTATCGTTTTTGCTATCAAATACGAAACTTCATACGATGCCAATAGATATTTATCATTCAAAGTAACATACTTCTCCAAAGTGTTCTTTTCTTTATTTGATGTTTGCAAAAGACGCTCAAAATATTCTATTGGCTTTTTTGATAACGTTGCATGTTTAGTATTCAATTATCGTTGCAGTTTTGACGGTTTCATGCTTTCTGCAGCCAAAACTTCTTTGCAAATTAAGCACACTGGTTGTTCTTCATTGTTGTGAGAAGAGCATGTGAAGCCATACTGCAAATATGATTCGTCATATTTTCTTTTTTTTGTTTTGCTAGAAGTCGGATTTGAAGCACTGCAACTTGGTTGTGACGGCGTGGCAGACTTATTAGTTGGAATTTTAATTAGCCATTTATCCATGATGGTTAAATAATAATAAATAATTAAACAAAATGTAGTTGAACTTTAACGTAATAATTAAAAACACCAACTGAAAATTACATAGTAAATACACACATGTCACTATGAAGACAAAGCTGAGTCCAAACTGAAGTACAAACAGAAAAATAACTACACTCGAATCTTTACCAGTCCAATGACAACAAATTACGATCAGATCAACCCCGACGCATGGCGTTTTCAAAGTGTGCAGCGCACAAAGGCACCGTATCACAAAGACGGCGAAAAAGAAGCTTTCATTTAATTTTTTTTATTATTCTTTTATAAAAATAATATGCCGATTCGCCTAGCCTAGCTTGATTATGCTTCCGCATTGTATGTGTAAGCTGTAAGGCGACGCGGCGTCTGGGTACTTATAATCACTAAGTTTGCAAACACTGACGCCGGCGGCCAGACATCAATGTCGAACGTTCAGTTGAAAATCGAGGAGCGCGTTGTATTTATTATTTTAAATGCTACTTCCATATTTTCATTTATAGGCCCTACATAACAGTTTTGCATTGCCACTTTTTTCAAAAAATAGTTATAATAAAACTACAATAGTATTTTGTATGATTTGTATTTGTATTTATATTTGTACGTAGTGTGTATACTAATTTTAAAATTTTATTTATAATGATTGAAAAGTATCAGATCTTTGCGACCCCCTTTCAGTAGTCTCGCGACCCCCAGGGGGGTCGCGACCCACAGTTTAAGAAGCCCTGATATAGTACAATGAACAAATATTCGTAAGGCTTCTATAATAATATGAGTTACGTGATTTTCGAAGTTTAAGTATATCTGGCAGAGAAATTATAAAGAGAGCAAGGCACATAAGTATTTAAATGAAAATTTTAGAACGCATTACTCTTGGTGAACCAGCTGATCGTCAAAATACGGCTAGTTAAACAATAAACACAGTGTTTTATTCACTATTTCACTGTGTTCACATTTCAGAGTGTTTTATTGAATTAATATGTATTTAATGAAAAGAGAATGGTACTGGTTTATTATCAGTAAAAACTACGCGGTCATGAACCTTTCAATTCAGTTCAAGTTCTAAAGTCGTCATATCTATTAGCTTTTTAGATTATTAGTTCATTCTTATTACAAACAGATTCTCCCTCTAAAAATTCGTGGTTTTTTTATGGCATAATAAATTGAAATGAAGGCTTTCTTTAATAAAAAGAGTAGAGAGCGAAAAATAGTACAACCGAACTGAGGATGAAGTCGTCAAAAGTCTAACTAGGTTACACATTAATAACACTCAAAAAAGAAGAAATGAATTCATTAATAGATTAGAAAGAGAATGTTTCTATCAAGGGGGAAGTTTTGCAAACCAGCTTTATTTATTTATATTATTACTATTACTCGCAACAGATAATGTGAAAAATACCGAAGTCAGGTTCAATATAAACAAACTGAAGGTCAGGATACTATGTTTACTTCAAAAGTAACGGACACAGAGCGTCATCTAGTGGCGTTTAAAAATTATTCCACTTCAAAATGCATATGTGCATCACTATTTCAAGAGTTCGATTATCAGAAATGCGTGGGTGGTACGTCCGTCAGTCAGAGACGTTCGTTGTTGATACAGACACGCCCGTCACGAAAAGAATACACTAGTTGAATGTTGATCTCACTGCAAGGCTACTGATTTCCACAAGTTATTATAACGTTTTTACTAAGGAAAGAGGAATAGTTATTGCTACTCGAACAGAAATATGAATTCAATTTTTAAATCTGATGGCAATCATAAATAGCTGTTAAAACCTTCAGAAAAAAAGTGTCGAAATACTTCTTGTATTCATTTTATAATTAGAAAATCAGACAGCTTTTCACCGCAAGTGTTTTTTGCATACGAAAATGCGAATGAAATTACAGCTGGCAGATGGTTGGCAAATGTAAACAATGTTCAAAGGCAGATGTAATTGCCAATCCTTTTGGTATAAAAACGACTCAATGTTTATTCTAATTCATAATTTGCTGATAGAGCATATTTGATGCATGTATTTGATAAAGTGATAAAATAACATAACTACCGGTTTTTCTGTTTTCATAACACACGTCATACGATTTATACAAAACCGCATATCTCGGTTTCTATTTGTTGTAGAACTAAAACTAGCGCAGGTTTTGGATTACAAAGAAATGGGGAATTTTAAAACGTATTTATAAAAAGTGATGAATTTTGACAAAAAACTAAAATGTCAAACGATTTTACTTTAAAAATATGTATATTTAGTTCCATTTCTTTCAATTTCCAGTTTAATAATTGTTTTTATTGAGATTAGAAATATTTTTTTCAATTCCAAGTATTTGTTCACATTCTCTCCATATATATTTTTTTACATATCTTGTTCAAATTTTCAATCTGAAGATAAAAATACTTTTTATTCATCGACTCCAGTTCAAATACATTTTTTTTAAACTTTTACTGGATGACATTTGATGTTAATACAGTTTTTTCAAACGTTTATTCCTTAATTCAATTTAATTAATTTTTAATACTTTAAATAGAGTTTTAGCAGTTTGAATGAAATTTGAAGTCAACAGGCTGTATCTCGATTGCTAAAATGCAAACTCTTCGAAATTTTCCACGTGAAGGTGAGGAATACGATTTCAAATCTTGCGAAGATAGAGCTGGATATAAATTTAGGAATTAATACAGTCAGTGGGGAAGCGTGTTGAAGGCAGAAAAAAATTATTTTGCCACTTAATATTGTTATTCTGTAATATGTATGTATTAATTGTAATTATTTAATAAAAAAGTAACTAAAATTAAAAATTTCTTTGTTGATCTAAGTAGGAATTGTGTTAAATTTTTTTATATTACTTGTTTATAAAAATAATCACAAACTAAAATTCTCAGTTGAAACACAAATCTAAAGGATTCGCTCTGATATACGTCTTCTTTGACACTTAGCAAAGGAAAAGATATAAATAAAAAAAAGCATTTTTCTGTATCTTTCGATCACTATTTCTTTTTGTATTCAATCTTTCAGAATATTATGTATCGGAAACGCGCTTTATTTCCCATCACAACTGAAGAATTTCACTTCTGCATGAATGATATCTAGTGATAGTCTTCTCATGAATCGTGACTGGTATTCCATCAATAACACTCCTTTCAACACTTAATTTTTCAATCATAAAACAGTAGTTTATTCAACTTTTAAATTCTAAGCCGTTTTTAACTCTAAGACGCTAAAATCTTATTATATATATATATACATACATTGTTAACAATTTCAAATGTTCAAATGAATAGTATTGCAATAACATTTGTATAATTATTTTTTATTTTGATAAGAGGCTAAACAAATTTTGGCAGATTATATTTATTGTAAACCTCGAAACAAAAATTTCTTTAAAATTTGAGATTATGTTTGTATTTTTGAATACTCTTATACGAATAGTTTATTGCTCTAATCTATACTTAGATTAAAGCTCAATGTGTGCGTGTGTGTTGGCGTTCTACAGGCCAGACCTTTGGACCTACAGCTACCAAATTTGGTACATGTATACTTTGGGGGTCGGTATACTTTGTATACTTTGCAACTCGGAGCCGTTTCCCCGAATTTTTAAATTAAAATTTGAATTAATTAAAAATTGAGCAAAATTTCAACATTTTTCCGCTATAACTTCCGAAAATAAAAAAAAAATGATTTTTACATCAAATTAAAGATTTAAAAAACTAGCTTTCTAATGGTGTCAGTGTTTTAACATATAATTAAACTTCTATTTTAAACGAATTGTTAAAGAAATGTTTAAACCATATTTTCAACAATGTATTTCGGACGAAACAATAAAATTTGATCTGCAACAACACGTCAAAGTGGAAAAATTAGGTTTTATCACATGTTTCTATAATTTTGACGGAAGTACAAATTAAAAAAAAATCAACTATTACTGAAAATCAAATCTAAAGAAATGTAACTTTCAGCGCGTGACTGGATAAAATAAAACGAATATAAAATGTGATATTTTATTAAAAAAATGCAAGGCAATGGATTCTATGATCGTTTGCAATATTTAAATCATTAATTCAATAAATTATCTTTATTTATAAATGATTGAATTTATACAGGATATGCATTCAAATTCCGGTCCAATGGCCAATTTGTAAAATATTTTTAATAGGCATACATATTGTTTAATGCTAGTAATTTGATCTAAATGAAGTAAATAATTACATTTTATGTAATCAAACAATGCATTTATGAATAATGAGTTTTAGATTTCTTCATACTTTTTTATATTTTATCTATTATCCTTATCATTGTGTTTAGATGTATATGTATAGCACTGGATTGTGTGTGTATTTAATCGAAGGAAAAATTCTTCTTCACTTTTTCTTGTTTATTTTCACATACACACACACACACAAATATATATATACAAAACATGGACGACGGTCACAGATATACAAGGAAACACATAATACATGTATTGAAATATAGAAAGTGCCGCTAACAACGAGCGAACAAATAATACTTTTTTGCCGCTAACGGAGAGCGAGCTAGGTGCTTGCCTGCACCAATTACAACCAACAACGGATATGGTTGTTTACAAAAATTCTCAACAGCTCTCCCCTCACATTCCAAGCATACTTAAGGGCTGGGGCAAACTGCGCCATCTATATTCAGTATTCATTTGTACATATGAATAAGTATACAAAGAATAAGAAAGACACAAATAAAATAATTAACTAAATCAAACATAATTAAATCACATAAACACATTGTCATAAAATTTGCCTACACAATCCAATACCAGAATGGAAACATTATCATGTTTATGAAGTCCTACGAGACTTTTGCTAATTAATTACAGAATCTCTAACTGTTATTCATTCCTAATTGTCAAAAAATATTTCCTTCTTTTAAAAGAAGTTAAAGCTCAATCATTATTATAATTGTGTTCTATGTTCATCAAATCTGATCGAAAAGGGAAAATGAATCTAGAGAAATGTGTACGTTTAATTCTTTGTATGTAGCAGATTCAGTTATACATACGTATATAGTATTTATATGTATAACTGAATCTGCTATCATCGCGGTGACGCCATTAAAAATTGCTTCTCTTTAAGCTGCTTTATTATCATGTGAGACCACGATGCTGTTTTTCGATAGGGGGTTCGGAATGATGGACAAATAGCTGAAGCTTGAAATCGCATAGGCAATGAATAAAGCATAAATGGCAATATTCCTCAGCATCTTTTAATCGCATATAGTTTTTACCTGCTTTTACCAATATTGCATTATTTTTATGTATGCTTCTTTGACAGCAGATCCATTTTTAAAGGTTAATGTAGAACTACGATATCATAGCAGTTATTTTCATGGAATGTAAACTTTTTCAGTGGAAATTAAATCATTTAATTTTTATGATATGTTTTAACAGAGCTACACTCACGTTTGATAACAGTTTTGATAAAAGTATTTTCTCTTTCTCCCAGTTGGGAGATATTGAATGTGATAATGGGAATATTGAAAGATCAATCCATTATGAAACTGTTTTATGATCTCAGAAAATAGAAAATAGCAACTTGTGTTTACAAAAAATATTGTTGTCGAATAAGAAGGCTACCACGATTGAAAATTATCATTACATATAGAGAGAAGGGGAGGGGGCTAATTTTGTTATTTTAACGTCCCGCAGTAAAGCAACTTTAGGGCTACTTTGGGTCGGACCTCGTCATTTTGAACCACGGTCAGATGACGAGGGCGTCACCTGAGCTGGCACTCACCTCTCCACACCACACCAAGCCAACGGGAGGACGTTTGGCCCCGACAGATTTAATGGGCACCAGGCCCCCTTGCATGACGGTTCTTCTGTGGAATCGAGTCTGACCCGAAGCCCTCCGATTTTGCAGCCGAGACCTTACCACCAGACCACCGTAGCGCTATCACCACATTCGATCATTGATATATTTTAACATTCGATCATTGATATATTTTAATTTGACCTGGAGATTGGAGAAATCCTCACATTCGAAATCTCCTAGAATCCAAACATTTTTTTTGCAATTGCGTCTGTCTGAAGGCTAGTAACGATTTTTTTACTTGCAACTTCGAATGAGGACCTTACCACCAGACCACCACAGCCTTAAGAAGGGGGGGGGGGATAAAGACAGATAGAGAAGTCTCGTGATTGTTTCAAATATGTTTTAACTGGTTAATAACTTCAACTATTTAAGACAAATAATGACTTTAAAAAAATCTTCTCGCATGATAACTTGAAATTTGCCATCGTAGATTTCATTTTCTTATTTTCATTCAATCCAATGTAGGAAATAAAAATGCCGGAGTGAATCTAGCTGCAAGTCACACATCAGATATTTTTTCCTACTTCATTCCGAAGCCATATTTTACGATCTTCTCCATTAATTCCAAACGATGGAGGAAATAACTGTTACTGTTGCCAGAAGGGCAGAAAAAGGCAACATTTTCCCAATTTCTTCGCCCACTAAACAGAAGCGGGCGTAAATCTCCCTCACGGAGACCTCAGTTTGTAGTTTCGCAATTATGCGGCTCCTATTAGTTCCCCGGAGAGTTTTTTTCCGTGCTGTTTTCATTCATTTATGTGTTCTTGCCCGGGGACCGTTATTCCGGCCAGTAAAACAAGTCAATGGAGCCTGTTATTGGATTGCTTCCACTCCAAATCCAACCAAAGACAGATGATATGCACACGCATACGGAGTATTATTAGCGAGAGATTTTCTTTAGAAGCATATATGCCTGATCGCGATCAAAATAATCGGAGGAATAAAAAGATTGAAAATTCAATAATTATCCTTTGCGCAATGTTCTGAATTAATTTATAGACTTTTTGAAAGAAGGCATTTTTATAGCAATAGCGGTATTTCTAAAGAATTAAGCTCGATTTAAGAAAAAGGACCGTTTAAAAAAATTGAAACTGGCTAAAATATAATATCAGTGAATATTTTCACGGGCTAATAATATATAATAATATATTCATCATATTATGTATTCACTGATGAATATATTATAATATATTATACTAATAATATATTCCTTAGTGAATATATTTACCAAATAATATTTAGTGAATATATTCACTGGCTAAAATTTTGAATTTAATATTAGATAACATCATATATTATTAATAGGAGCTGAAAAATATGCTTCAGAACATATCGGGCATACCGAATTTTAAAAAAACGAATACAGCAACAATACCTTCTTTTCTGTGAAAAAGAAATACTAAAAAAAAAAACTTTCAACCACCAAAGCAAGTGATAATTACATAGAATTAGCTGAAGCAGTATATGCTCATTAAAAATGATTATTTCTACAAATTAAATCAAGTTCTAAATAACGCCAAATAATTCAGTTCGTGCTCCATACGAAATTCTCGGTTTAATCTAGCCTCGCCAACAAATAAATCTAACTTTGAAGAAAAATTGATTTCTGAAAATAATATGCTTTCAGAGCATTGCACTTTTGCACACATTTTTAGTTATTCTAAACTTCTAGTTACACGCCGAATTTGTGTGTGCATGGGAGAGGGGTCGGTTACCGCGAATAAATCGTTAACGGTCGTATAAAGATAAACGGGAAGACTTTTGAAAATGTTTTATTAACAGTTTGGGAGACGCTCTCTAATTCATTAAAAATTTCCACCATCAAAGTAGAATGTAAGAAATTTAAGTAAATCTTTTAATACTACTTTGAAAAAATGAATAGTAGAAATATACTTTATTTGTGAAGAACATTCCTAGCAAGGAGAGATTTGGTCAAAAAAAGAAATTTTCTCAAAGAGAGTACAAAAATCAAAGTTTTTTAATTAGTGAGGAGAAAAAAAGGAGACTGCGACATAATGCCTTAAGAAAGTATTATATATTTGACAACTTCCAACAGTTAGGATTTCTCGAACGCGTAGTGCTAAATTCATTCCTATTCTTGAAATTTGAATATATATATATGTGTGTGTGTGTGTATATATATATATATATATATATATATATATATATATATATATATATAATTGTCAGTGTTTCGTCTTGCAAATATATTTTTAGAGCTTTTTAAATAATATGTGTCATTTCTTTAATTTAACTTTTAAGTTTGCTATTACTTTTTTTTTATTGAAGGAACATTTTAATTACATAAGTCTGCAGCAATTCTTAGTAATGATGTAAATTCAGAGTACGTAATTTAAGGGGGCGATATATTGGGGAAAAGAAGCACTTCATTTTTCTTCATTTCTTCACTTCAGTGAGATAAAGTAAAATCTGTACGGTTCATTCACTATTTTAGAAACTTTAAAATTTTTTGTTATATTCATAACGAGATGACTAAAAAGAAAGATGACTTTATAAGAAAAAATTAAATTAATTTGATTACTATTAAGTTTAAAAAGATTAAATCCTTGTATTTTCGTCGGAAACACACAATTTAAGAAAATGTCCAAAGCTTAAATATTTGAAGAAGGGAAGTGGGCAATGCATAGCATCCAGTCGTTAAAAAATTAAACTGATTGCTTAAAATAAAAATATTTAAAAACAGGTTTATATAATTACGTAATTCCGAATTACCTTAAAATTATTAAAGAATTTTTCTTAGTTACAGTTTATGAAGAATAACATACCAGCAGTGAAATAAGATTGGATATTCTAAGAGTTTAAAAATAAACAAAAATAATTTGAAGCATTTTTTAGGTAAATTTCGCGAATGTTTATCCGAACAATTATCTCCTGATGATCGGCATTTTATAATATTTTTATCAGATAAGGAAAGGAAAGAAAGTACTTTCATAAGACGATTCCTTTAAGGTAAAGAACCGTCACACTTCAAATTTCGAAAATCGTTCAAATATCGAATATTTTATAATTGCTTCAAAATACTCTCTGATTTATCAGCTTTCAAACTATACCAAGATATTCTCAATATTCGGAATATTTCTCGAGATATAAGGATTTTTTTTGAGGTACTTTCACTAAAAATTCTAGTTTCGGTTTTTCAAAAACTGATTTTAATGAAAAATTATATTTTTCCACCTCATTCAAACAATCAAAACTCAACAAAAAATGAACCAATACAGATTTTTATATCAAAATAATCTGTATGAAACAGTGCATATTTTATGCATCAATTATATCTACAGAAATAAAATTTTTATACTTATTTAAAAGTTAAAATTACAGAAAAAATAACATTCTTTTATTCATTGTTGATGAAAAAAATTGTTATATATATATATATATATATATATATATATATATATATATATATA
>JAPMOQ010049553.1:1129775-1150664 GCA_026543055.1 Argiope trifasciata
ATAATTTGACTAAGGCAGGAAACGTGACGCCTAACTATCGTTAGGCTTCATTTCCAACTAAAATTGTGTGTCTGTACAAATTGCTGTATACGCAAATGAGCTCATTAAATATAAATTAATTAATGGATCATTAGTGTGATATGATTTCTTTTCATTGAAATGAGTTTAAACACATACTAATGACCTACTGTGAAAAAACTGAATTTTTAAAGTAAAAAAAAAAAAAAAACACCTGAAAATGATGTACACCTGAAAATCATTTCTTGATTCGCACTATGTGGTGACTCTAAACAATTTTAAAAACTTTCCACACAAAAAAAGATATATTCAAGTTTCAGCGTCCATTAACTCCAAATGGACAACTTAAGTCTGTCTATAGAAGTAGCGAGTTAGTTCTACAGACGAAAATAATTGAAAACAACATCTCCCACTTGTTTCGGGCAATAAACATATTGATGCATAAATTTCTCTATAATGGTGCAATAGTAATTATACGGTATTTATTACTCTGTATCAGAGAGGTTTTACTTGCTTTTCCTTCGCCTTTCTTCGTGTTTTTTTCCCTTCCGTTTTCCATAAGATGTTGGGGCGACAAAATAAGTCTTGTTTTCGGTTCATTAATTTCAAATGCATATTTAAAACGAATGGACAGTTTTATTTGGCATTCTATCCATTTACTTAAAAGCTCTTTGTCAGATATTTTCTAAAAATACATTTTTCGAACTCAAGGGGACTTAAAATGTAGAAAATCTTCAATCGAATTTTTAAACGATTAGTATATTTTCTCATACTACGTGAGTGGTAGTATCGTAATAAGCTTCTGGACATCGCCGATCACTTGTGGTTACGACCACTTGTGGACCGACGATGTGGTTACATAATGCGGCTACGAACTCTAACGTCTCGGGCTCGGTTCCCAAGCACCACATTGCGGAACTGGACAACGCCATCTTAACGCAGATGTTGTGGTGCCATCTTCTCTCAGAATCCAAATGTCACACATGTTAGCTAGGCGTTGGAACATCGTTCGCCTCTCCGCAGACTCACTTGCGGTGGTATCTTAATAAGTCCGTATTGGGGATAACTTTACGTTACATTGATGATAACTTTTGTACATTGGTGATGTATGTTGTACTTTACTGTACATTGGTGATAACTTTTGTTTAGAGGTTTTGTTATACACTTACGGACCCAAATATCGCGAATTCGATCCTGGGAAATACACATGCACGCACGCACGCACGCACACACACACACACACACACACACACACACACACACACACACACACACACACACACACATATATATATATATATATATATATATATATATATATATGATTTTGAGATGAAAAAAACCCATCGTTTTTCTAAATATTTTCTAAATTTCGACTGGAGTTTTGGAGATTCAATTATTTAACGCAATCCGGAAGAATGCAGAGAATGTATAGTTTAGTTGGCGATAAATAACGAAATATGGTAATCTTCTTCATTATTTTCTAACAAACCTATTTTAATGAGTTGAAATGATGCCTGAAACAACAATTTTTATCAATTAAACCAGAGGTGTCCAAACTATGGCCCGCGGGCCAAACCCGGCCCGCCAAGTGATTTTATCCGGCCCGCGGAGGGTTTTAAAACATAATGATGTTTTCGCCCAAACCTTTTCATTTTCCTAAAGGTATATCGAAAAACTACGTGGCCAACAAAATGGAGTTGTTATACTTGACCAAACACAAATGTCTATAGCGCTGTTAAGTTATAAGACTAAATTATTGATCTTCAAGCAAACGAACAAATCAACGACAAATATAACGAAGGAAATTTAATAGATTTTTATAAATATTTGGATACAAAAGAGTTTCCAAATTTGAAGAAATTTGCTCGTAAATTCATTTCAATGTTTGGGACTACTTACGTGTGCGAACAAAGTTTTTCTCGAATGAAGCATCTCAAATCAAAATATAGAGCAAATTTATCTGATGATCATTTGCAGTCATTGCTTATGATTGGTGTAACGAACTTTGATCCCAACTATAAAGACATTCTTCAACAACAACAAAAAAAAAAACAGTTTCATCATTTGCTTTAGAAGTTGCATGAAAATATTTCAATTTATATAAAATAATTATATATTTATACTTTGTTTGTTTAATATTTTGTATTTTCAAATTACAATAAAATAGTATTAATTAATAGTATTTAATGCTACTTTACTCATAATGATATTTTTCAATTTGTATATACATGTGGCCCGTATAACATGGATCTATTTTCGATCCGGCCCGTGCCGCGAAAAGTTTGGACACCTCTGAATTAAACAAATAATATTTCAACTTTTTATGTTATTTTTAAAAAAATGTTTACTTGTAATAACTCTGTGATTTCCAAGGTCAAAATTGCAATAGCAGACGATAGATAATGGAAAAACTATACTGTGGAAGCCGATTCCAAAACAAAACTACATTGGCAAACGATGGATATTTCAAAAGCTATACTGTGAAAGCCAACTCCAAAAAAATAATAATAAAAGGAATAAATAGCCAATTTGTTACCTTCACATTTTGAGGCCTCCAAAACATCAAGAGAAAACAATACCTTGTTTTAACATGATAATAAAAATGCGTAAAAAATATTTCCCAGATAAATGGATCTGTGGTGCCAACTAGATATTTTAGAAAAAGAGAACGGAGTTATATTCTATGTTTTGAACTTCAAACGATTTAATTTTTTTCCTTCCATTTCATTATTCTTGAAACACATTTTACGAATGTTAGTTTTTAAATAAATGATTATTAATTTTCTGCCGATATTTTCTTGCTCTAAGGTTCAGCCGTTCCTTTAATTAACTTTTTTGTTTCTCGGTGGTGGATTTGCAAAAGCGATCTCTGCAATGACGTCGGTTTTTCTGTTTTTTAATTAATCTGCAGTTTCAAATCTCATTTTTTAACAAAAAAACAAGGAGCACTTTTCTCTCGAAAAAAAGGAATCAGGGAAAATAGGAGAAATAGGATGAGGCAAAATATAAAAATAAATAAAGGGATCTTGAGAAAGGATTTCTAATTATCTATTTTCATGTGGAATTGAATAATTTTATTTTTTTACCTATGAAATTCAACTGGAATAGTTAGCGCATATTCAGAAAAGAGGTGATTTTTTTTCTTACACTATGTATGTAATAAAATTTGGCTGAAAAGAAAGTAACTGTTAAATTAATTTTAATTTATTTTTCTACGGGGGAGCAGGATTTATGCATTTGGATGTTCGACAAGTCGAGCCTGTTCGAATCCTGATATAAGAACAAAGGAGTATAAACTCTTCCATTAGGCTTTTCATTTGCAGACCTTGATATGAAATTCTTTGACGCACATCGATATAGGAAATGGAATCTTAAGCATCTTTGGAACTTATTCTAAAGGGGTTTAAGATTATTGTCCCATCGTTAGGAGTGTGAAAATTAATATTATTTCATTATTTAGATTACACAGGTCTGCATTTTTAGGGTTATGTCATGTTTTTTAACTTTTGATTATTGATTCATATGTATTTTTTTCATGCTTAATCTGAATATGACATTAGTTTTTTTCCATCACGTCAGGAGTTTTTGCAAAACGCAATTTTCTAAATTTGTAATATGTTGCAAAATATGGAAAATTTGAAACATATTGACAGATTTAAAACGGTTTTTTTATTATAAAATGTATTTAATTTCATTAAATTATGGATTATACTTTATAATATCATAGCCAAGCACATCAAGAGTCCGTTGGGGAGGGGAGGTGCAAATATTTAATGAAAACTACCACAAAATTAGTCTAAATGTATCAAATTAATTTTGGTGCACGAAATTTTATATTGATACACTTAATTTCCTGTACTTTTATTAAATTTAATTTTAACCAATCTTAATGATGATGTATGTAAAAAAAGTCACCTTTCATTTCACCTCTTTTGACCAGTCGAGCTGTGTCGGCGGCTTTTTTCCTTATTGGTTCATCGCAGTGCAATAGTTTGCCATCACTGAAGTATTCCGATTTTCCATTTTTTTGGATATCCTGATAGAATCTCTCACCCATCTCTTCACTAACAGCATCCAAATTCACAGGAAAGTAATCCAAATGTGAATTTAGAAAAGCAACCTTCAGATTTCTGTAGATGCTGTTTAAGATGACACCAGGATTTTGGAGCTTTCATTGAAGCACTTTCAATAACTGCTGCTTCTGCTTTTCGTTACCCCAATAACCAGCATGGGCTTTGATCCATCTCAAGAGAATATTTGGGTTTTGGACTGAATGTCTCGAACAATTTTATGAGGAGAATAAAGGTCTTGTACTGCTAGAAATACTATTTGGCCAGATTTTAATAGCCTCGTTTTCTTCACTATCTCGAATGCTTCAATCCAAGCTATAAGGTTTGAAACACAATATGGAATTCCTCCACTTTCCACTTCCGTTCAATGACTTTTAAGCCATTTTCTAAAGCGGAATATAAACGACCTGTTCCCAGTCCTAATAAAAATAGAGATAATTATCAAATGAGCTACATTTAACCAAAAATATGTACAATGCTAAAATCAATGTGACACTGAGAACAAACATGTGGTCTCTAGCCAAAAAGAAGATGCGGTGAGTAAAGCGAGTATGTCCTATTCTGGGGCGAGTCAGTTTGAAGTCTAACTCTCAGATAGGAAGAGCAGACCAGACATCAATGTAAGGTTTTATCGTATGCAATTTATTTTGTATTTGTTTCTCCCCTTTTCCGTGAGAAGTAGAATTAAGGCAGATGACTAAAGTTTTCTTGGCATCATAGTTGGGAAGCTCTTGCATCAAAAAAGAAAAAGCAGATTTCGCAGCAGCGATCAATTTCGGAGATCGGAATGAGCATTGCTCATTTCACAGCTCTTCAGCACAAAACGAAAGATAAGAGATCAAAATCAATGAAGCCAAAGCACAGCGACAATAAACAAAATCGGAAGAAGAAGCAAAGCTGATAGTCCTAAATATTCATCCTCCTTCAACTCGAAACCCCTTTCCTCCCCCCTTCTTTGGAAAGGCAGCAGAAACTTTAAATTGGCAGCAGCACTCATTTGAATTGGAATCGGATTCGTAATTTAATCAGATTTTCAGTCCTTTTGGTGCGTCGTCACTTTCGCTAGATAGATGGAGTCTCTCACTTTTGTGTCGCAAATGGGTTGCCTCATCAGCATATTTCCCGGCCCCATCTACACACACACACAAAGAATCATTCTGCTTCTTCTATTTACTGGTACAATTCTAAAACATTCCGAAATAAGCTTACCCGTACATTTAAAAATTTTTTGATTCCAAACGAATAGCATTCTGCCAGAAAAATCAGGAAATATTCATTTCGAAATTCCATCATAATTATCAAATAAATCCTGAAAATAAGGAAAAAGAGGAAAAGGGCTATGTTAAAAATAGAAAGGTTTGTTGTAAAAAGAAGGTAGCTCATATTATTCTTATTTGCAGAAAACTGTGAAAAACGTTTGAAAATTATAAATTTCAGATAGTGTAAAAATTTTCTTTTTCGTCAATTTTTTTAATTGCTCTTACATTTTATGACCGCATTTTGACATCTGCCTACTATCCATCGAAAAACATTTAACAATGAAAATACTGTTTACTATAATATTATTAATCATTTAAAAAGAACTAATGAAATATATGTATAACTTGACTTTATAAAAAATTATATTTCCTTTAATTATCTCCCCACCACTGCCCTCTGTTCTCATGGGCTCTTCAGCTGCGTCGTCTGGCTGTAGGCCATCATAGAGTTAAGATGGTTGGATATCGTTTAACATTCATAGAGTAATGTTTTGGATGTTGAATATACTTACAGTCTTGTTACAGAGTAAGTCAACACTCTCTCTATGCAATATGTTTCCTGTATTAATTCTTGATTTTTCATAAGCTACATATCATTTTTATGGGACGTATTTGCCAGTTAGTTCCATTACATCTTTTATCTTGAGATCTTACGTGGAGGGAGTAGGAGTAAGAAGGTTGGATCTCGTTTAACATTCATAGAGTATTGTTTTGGATGTTGAATATACTTACAGTCTTGTTACAGAGAAAGTCAACACTCTCTCTAAGCAATATGTTTCCTGTATTAATTCTTGATTTTTCATAAGCTACATATCATTTTTATGGGACGTATTTGCCAATTAGTTCCATTACATCTTTTATCTTGAGATCTTACGTGGAGGGAGTAAGAGTAAGAACGTTGAATCTCGTTTAACATTCATGGAATAATGTTTTGTTTGCTGAATATACTTACAATCTTGTTACAGAGTAAGTCAACACTCTCTCTATGCAATATGTTTCCTGTATTAATTCGGGATTTTTCATAAGCTACATATCATTTTTATGGGACGTATTTGCCAGTTAGTTCCATTACATCTTTTATCTTGAGATCTTACGTGGAGGGAGTTGGAGTAAGAAGGTTGAATCTCGTTTAACATTAATGGAGTAATGTTTTGTTTGCTGAATATACTTACAGTCTTGTTACACAGTAAGTCAACACTATCTCTATGCAATATGTTTCCTGTATTAATTTGGGATTTTTCATAAGCTACATATCATTTTTATGGGGCGTATTTACCAGTTAGTTAAATTACATCTTTTATCTTGAGATCTTACGTGGAGGGAGTAGGAGTAAGATGGTTGGATCTCGTTTAACATTCATAGAGTAATGTTTTGGATGTTGAATATACTTACAGTCTTGTTACAGAGTAAGTCAACACTCTCTCTATGCAATATGTGTCCTGTATTAATTCTTGTTTTTTCATAAGCTACATATCATTTTTCTGGGACGTATTTGCCAGTTAGTTCCATTACATCTTTTATCTTGAGATCTTACGTGGAGGGAGTAAGAGTAAGAGGGTTGAATCTCGTTTAACATTCATGGAGTAATGTTTTGTTTGCTGAATATACTTACAGTCTTGTTACAGAGTAAGTCAACACTCTGTCTATGCAATATGTTTCCTGTATTAATTCGGGATTTTTCATAAGCTACATATCATTTTTATGGGACGTATTTGCCAGTTAGTTCCATTACATCTTTTATGTTGAGATCTTACGTGGAGGGAGTAGGAGTAAGAAGGTTGAATCTCGTTTAACATTAATGGAGTAATGTTTTGTTTGCTGAATATAGTTACAGTCTTGTTACAGAGTAAGTCAACACTCAATGAGGCCATTCGCGTCAAATTTTATTTATCTATCTTTTTATGTTACGTAGTTATTGAGTTCACTTGTACTCGAAAAAAGAGACGGATAGATTCCTCTGAATGCATTTCGCAAGATATTTGATAGAAATCTACAAATTCTATGATAAATACATAAGCGAAATTTCAGGTGACTGACCTAAAGCATTTTTGAATTAACATGTTCTTAGACAACAGACAGACATGAAACCGGAAGTGTCATTCTCAGAGATAAGCGGAGGTACGTCTAAAGTTCGCGCGGGACTTTTTGACGTTCGTTCACAGTACTTCTCTATACCATGTATTGTGAAAACGTAAAAAAAGCAAATGAATGTCTAAACCTATATTGTAACGATTCTGTAGTATTGATTATCCTCACGAATTTTGTCAGCGTATGAAAGACCGTTTTAAGATCAACCCTGTGGGAACAGATCATGTGTCGCATCGGTGATGGCAGAGCTTGCGACCGTTTTCCGGCTTGACGATGAATCTGGCGACTTTGGTGACAAAATAGTTAATACACGGCAGTTTGAGAATTTTGTCGATCCGTTCATTAAGAACCGAGATACGCCGGATACTTCTGAGTGGCCTAGGGGATTCTAGACCCGCCTAATGACAACTATAAAAGATCATCACTCACAAGTTGCGGTGTCGTCGTAGAGTAGTTTTGAAATCGCAGTTGTGAATTGGATGTTTTAAACTGTTGTCGGAGTCACCCAGAGAAACCCTTCCAAATATCGGAGTGCTGAATTGCTGTGTATAGTAGGCAGGCGTTTGAAGTAGTAAGTAGCAACAGCGAGAAGAGACGGAGAAGTGTTTCAGCCATTTGGAGAGACATTAGATCAAAGCTCCGAGGATCTCAAGCTGAATTCTGTCTGGTTTCTTTGTATGATCTTTCCCTTGTGAGGATCTTGCTACTATTTGTTGGCTATTGTTGTAATTGTTTGCTAATGTTGTGGCGACATCTTCATAAACCAGTTACAGCCGTTAAACATGAGCGTTCGCTTTTGTCGAATGGATAAGTTACTGGACTTCAAATCAAAACATCACAGGTTCCATTCTTAATGGAATTCAGCCTACACATTGACACAATTTCCGCCAACACCATCGCCACACTGTGTATTCTTCGCAACTGTAAATATTTGCAGTCTTTGAGCTGTCTTGTCTTCGTGTAAATAAACATCGTCGTTGTTTTTATACTAAAAAACTGATCATTTTTTCTCACACCCGCTACACACAAAACGGAAGTGAAATCTGTAACAATATAAAATTTTAATGAATTGCTTATAACTCAATTCATCTTTTTAATAATACAAAACAAAAAAAATAAAACAGCTAAAAAACTGTAAGATGCCATCACAACTTCCGCAGCAGGACTATTTTCTTCACAAGAAAGAAAAAAAAGAAAGTAAATACTTTATTTTTTTCAAAAATAAAACATTTTCTTCCAGAAACTTCTCTCCGTCGTTCTGACCTCATTATTATTTCTTTTTTACTTTCTCACATGAAGAAAGCGCATATTAAGGAAATAGCTGCTCGTGTCGTGCCTTTTTCTTTAATAGGGCATCTGGAAACCAAATGGAACTTTATCTGAAACAAGAATTCCGTTTACAGAACATTATGAAACAGGAAAATGATTAAAAAGAAAGAAACTTGTGGTAAGAAAAACAGCGCCCGTTTTCTCAGCTGCAACATTAAATGAGCAGCGATTTACGCAGCACATTTATCAGCAGTACCTTATCTCTGCTATTAAAAATTGAAATAATCATAAGACGCACCCAAAAAAATGGGTTTTCTGAAGTTATTTTCTAAAAGCTTGCCCCGATATGTCTAAAAACTTTATTTTTAAAAATAAAGTTTACGAGTCAATTTTATCCGCAATTTTAAAATCAAAGTGCATTTACAGTTTCTAAGTACTGGGTGTTTGTTTTAAACCAACGGTGCTGACAGACTTCTGCAGCTCGAACTATCAGCCGCAAAGGCATCAAATTTTGCACCAGGACTATTGACGGCCTGAGAAAAAGAAATACGCAAAAAAATTCTAAAAGTTGTCGATAGGGGTGAATGTGGCGCTCTACACTTTATGAGAGGTAAAATTCTGCATAAAATAAGGGGGGATTGTTAAATCCCCTTTCCTTGAAAACATCAGGGCCAGTATTTTGAGTTATACAAAAATTAAGACATCTAAAAGTATCTCGAGTATCAGTCGATTTATAAAATGCACCTCACGCTAGCACAGCGTGCATTGCTTGTGAAGCTCCTTCATCTGAATCAATCCAATGCAACGACCGCTCTTTGCGGATTCAGAGGTCGAAACAATTTACGTAAAGGACATCTATCAATTAATGCAATAAAAGCAACGGTTAAAAATTTTAAAAATCAGTTTCTCCCGCAACTCAGCGTGGTATAGGACAGAAATTGGTATCGGAGGATGCAATCATGGATGTTGCGACTGCACCTGTTGAAAGAAATCAGACGAGCACTGCTGGTAATAGCCACACAAGTGGAGTTGCCGGACAACTGGATGTTAGTGCTTCAACAGTAGATAAATTTTTCATAAAATATATTCAGATTTATTCATATAAAATTAGGGATGAATTAAAACCTACAGTTTATAACCTTATGCACTTTTTCTCGTGCTGTACACTGAATTCTTGCTGTTATATACTGTAAAGCGCCACTTTTCCTCCTATCGGTAATTTTTGGAACTAATTTCTTTTAGCAGATTTCATTTTCCCCATGTCGTCAATAGTCCCCGTACAAAATTTGGTGGCATTGCAGCAGATCGTTCGAGCTACAGAGGATCCTGAGTATCGTTGGTTAAAAAAAAGCCCAGAATAATCTAGAAAGGAAAATTCATTGCAAAATCTTGCGATAGTTCTGATAATTCTGTCTAGATGATGTTCTACGAAATATATAAGTTAAGAGATGAGTGTTTTCTGATTCTACGAGATAAATATTCGCTATCTTAATTTTCTATTCTTTATTTAGTCAAAATTCCTATTAGGGGAACCAAAATGAACAACAGTGTATGTGATTCTAAATTTCTTTCAAGTCAGATTATTGAATAGTCAGTCCCGTCAGTTTAAAAAATACATCCTGTATACATCCATTTGAATGTTTCTTTTGTGAAAAATGTAATCCTTCTGAAGAGTCACTGGATTGTGTTAAGCTGAACCAATCTTTGTATTTTTATTCATTCAGATCGGTCAATAGAATGACTTACTACTTCAGGATTCCCACAGCCTTGTGCTGATCTGCGTAATCTTCAGATCAGAATCTGATATGAGATGAGTGTATATGGTCAAAATAATTCTGGACGTTTCCAAACCTGAGCAGGTCTTAAATAAAGAAGAAATAATAATAAATTAGAATTGTCTGCGTAAAAATTACTATAACACTATAAGCAAACTTCTATAATAACAATTACTTGTTGTTGTTGTATACAGCCGACCACACCGCCACCACTGAACGTAGCAGTATCGACAGGATTTGTGGTGGCCGACTGCAGAATAACTATTGTCCTGTCTTGCATGGACCGATCCTTCAAACAGACATTCCTTTCAGGATAATCAGTAGCTATCGTTCTCCCCATCTGCACACTCTCAAACAGTTGGAATGATCATCTTTGACATCCTATCCTTCAGGGTTTTGAGATGACCTGGTACCACCAGTACTGTACTTGAATCATTATTTACAATCTTCAGGTTTTCCCTTCTGTGATCTCCATGCAATAAAAATTACTATAATACTATATACAAATGTGTAATAAATAACTATAATAGATATACGGTCCTCTCAACTCCCATAAATATTCAAAATAGAAGGTTTTTTTAACACTGACCGAGAAAGCAAAGCTATGTTACCGACTCTTTTTAACACCCGAGGTACTCGGAAAGTACTGAATGACAGGATGCTGCTAAGACAGAGGCGGGAACTTGGTTGGGTCCTGAGGGCCATCATCGATCACGGTGCAACCCTCCCTGTAGGCAGTACGACCCGTCATCAACGGGAGGAGCCATATCCTACACCTGTACTGTACCCATCCGATTGGCAGGATCTCAACCGTCATGCCGGAAGCATTTCATCCTCAATTACCAGGTGCCCCTCCCGGTATGACCGAGAAAGTATTGGCAATTTTTAGAAGTCTCTAATAGCGATAACTATTTAAAATGGCCAGCGTTACATTTCAAAACCGATGCAAGATGATTGTTTGCAATTCTTAATGGGTGAAACTTTTTTCCTTTAAGAAGAATAAGTAGGATGATTCAAAATCAGCAAATGATTAGGTTTCAAATTTAATAATTTTGTATTGTGAAAAATTTTTGAAAAGGGCTGTGATTTTTTAATAAAAACTTCTGATGGGATTTTTTGCATTTCAAGACCATAAAGGTATTCCATGTGGTTCGTAAGTTACATGTGCTTACTTTACACAGCAGAGGACAATGTAAAATTAAGACATCTAATTACTTTCGAAGGAAAAATTTTGATAAACTGAATTTTTAAGAAACTATTAAAAACAACGGTTTTTAGATGTATGTTCAATTATGATACAAAACACTATGTATACAAAAAATTATTTAAAAGTATTGTATCTTTTGAGAATTAGTAAAATTTGTTGCAAATTTTGATGAAATTAAACCAAAACGGTCAACATTCTTACCAAAATTGTTATGCAGCAATCCTATTTTTCTTTGTACAAGTTTTTGAATACCATGATGAATGAAATAAACCAAAATCTCAGAAAAATTCTGAGATGCAAAAAAGTTAAGGGAAATACATATACATATATATGTATTTTTTCCATAAATTCTCAATTTTTCAAAAAACACCTATAAATGAAAAACGTTTCTCACCAACAATAATACTTTTGTTCCTTTCATTGCCCGTATTATTTAAAACGCACGCAGAAATTTTTTTGTAAATACCTCTATTAGTTTTAGAAATATCAGGTTAATTGTAGAGAATTTTTATGACCATTAAAGTTTTGAGAAAATGGAAGTGAAAGACAAATTTTAGCTGAAAAAATATGTAACCCTAGATGATGTTTCAGCTCTTCCTTTTCCGAGAAAAGATAAATTGTTTTGAAAAGTAGGAAGTCTGAACTACAAGAAATAACAATTAAAAAGAAATTCTCCAATATAGTCGATAATCAATGTTTTTAACGTAATCGGATACCTTAAAGAAAAAAATGAAGTCTATCATTGCAAATTTTAAGCTATCATATGAAAACATTATTATTTGTCTTAATTGATTCAAGTCATTAGTCAGTTTCAAAATTCAGAGAATATATAATTTAAAAACCAAGTCGTGATGTTATTGACGGTGTTAAATTAGTTGTAATCATTGAAGGAGTTTGGCGATAAATCACCAAATGTGACAATTTTCTGCATTATTTTCTAATAACCTCATTTTAATTATTTAAAATGATCCCTGAACCGACAAACTATATAAATTAAACAAACAATATTTTAACTGGTTTGGTTTATTTTTAAAAACCGTCAATAACCTTATTTTTAAATGACAATAACACTGTGTTTTTCATATGAAAAACTACGACAGCAGAGGATAAATAATTCAAAACTGGTGGTGACAGCCGTCTCCAAAACAAAACTACATTAGCAGATGATAGATAATAGAAAGACTATACTGTGAAAGCCGACTTCAAAATAAAACTACATTAGCAGAACGATAGATAATGAAAAGACTATACTGTGAAATCCGACTTCAAAATAAAAAAGGGGTAATAGCCAATATCATGCCTACTCATTTTGAGGATTTATCAGTTTGTTGGCTTCATATTTTAGGCTCCAAAAATCTCAAGCGGAAAAACATAATGCCCACGCATGATAATATTTTACTGTAATCCCCCATAGTGAATTTAAAACAATCGCTCAAAAACGCCCAAACGAAAACAAAATAAGAACTTAAAAAAAATAATGAACTTTTAAAAAGAGTTCGGACGAGAAAGACTTTTTTTTAAACGGTTGCTGCTTAACCTTTAGGAAAGAAAGCGATATGGGAAGGATTCTAAGGAAGAAAAAAGAAGGTTGAGTTGCTTCTAGAAATTTTGAAACTTTTCGATGGAGGCAGCAATCTTCTTTAGTTCTGCTTTGAGAATCTGACTGCAGTTTGCGTATTTCAGAAAACGGATCAAGCGCAAATTTTCTGATTTACCGCCCGCCCGTTCTTGAACGGGAGATTTAGGGAGAAGAAAGAAAAACGTCTCGAATGAAATGAAATTCGTGAAAAAAATGTGCCTTATCTCAAGTACAAGTTCTACGTCACTACTGATATGAAGCTTTCAAATCGCTTCGCTTCGAAGATATGAAGTATGCAAGAAATGGATGGCTATTATAAAAGTTTCAGTTAAGACTAAGTTTTTGAAAATAAATTTTCATAAGCCTACTCAAAATATTGACACTCGAAGGGAATATTGATTGTGTTTAATCTCAATTAAATTTTATATATAGGATGTTTCTTTGAAAATTGGCAGCACTCAAATACCGCTTTAGCTAGAACTATCAAAGGCAAAGCCGCCAGGTTTATGGCTGGGACTATTAACGACATGGGAAAAACGAATCGGCGGAAAAAAGTTTAGGCCTAAAAGTTGCCAATATGGAAAAATGTGATTCTTTACACTTTAAGATCGCTAAAATGTTGCATAAAAATTGCAAAGGGAAGAAACAAAAACTTTGCAGATCACTTTATTGATAATTAATCACTCATGTGCAACTAATACACAGCCACATGTTGAGCCTACAGGAGATGCTCATAGTTTTTGCCAGATGCATTGAGACACGCCTGGCATCTACATTGCAGGGAACGGCTCCGCTTCTGAAAGATACCAGGTGAAACTCGAACGCAAAATGATGCCACAGTAATACCTCCTATCAAGTCTTCCGGTTTTTCAACAGTTATTGTGGTGGCTTCTTAATAAGCCAGTAACTACGACTAAACATCGGTGGCCACTTTTGTATAGTGGATAAGTTACTGGACTTCAAAACATCGTGGGTTCGATCCTTGCATCCAACCTACGCATTGGCACAATTCCTCCAGCACTTACGTCAACTCCACAACGGCAAATCCCTTTAAAATTCCCCATAAGAAAAAATCCAAGGAAGACAGGTCCGAAGATCTTGGTGGCTATGAGATTCATCCACAAGGACCTAGGAAAAATAACCTGCAGATGTGCTCTGACGTCTGTGCTGAAACATGCTGGAGTTCTGTCGTGTTGAATAAAATCATTGAAATAAATTGAATGCGTCGACGAATAGGCATCGGAACACCATTCGGCATTATTCAGTACTTTGCTCCCAACGCGTCCAGTTGGCGGAAGCACAATCTAGGGTTGCTCCCTTTTTATAACTGCGCGGGTCATGACCCGTGTGAACTAGATTCGGACGCGATGTATAACGTTGGCAGCGGGGTGATTCCATGCCCCTTCTCGTAGTAATAAATCGCATAATATAGAAGCATCGTTTTCATCATTTTAGTTACACTGCAATTCCTTTGTTTATTTGAATTAGTTACACCGCAACTTACAGTTCATTTCTCATCATCAAGTGCAGTGCCATCACCGGCATTCAAAACAGGCATTTCTGGCAAAAGTTCTTGCAAGAATGTTATGTATATGGGGCCATTAAGTCTTTCTGGGAGAACGTACGGACCAAGTAAGCAGTCTCCTACAATGCCAGTCAACATGTTAACGGAAAATTTGCCCAGCTCGTGTTTATATCATAACGCCCTCTGGTGGCTCTATCGCCCTCTACAGGAGTTTGAAATTTTTGATTCCTGTTTTACGATAGACCTTCCATGTCATTTTGGCGGCGTTTTGTTGAAACACTTTTATAAAGCAGAAATCGTTCTATTGAGAGTATTCGCAGACGTAAATTCTACAACAACACAGGAATGCATTTTCTTGTTAATTACTTCTTCACTTTAACTGCCTTCCTATAATGATTTAGTAACAGGCCCCTTTTCTTAGCTCCGAGGCTGCGTAGATGAACACTACTCTTCTCCCTTTTCTTCTTTCGAATCGCAGACGGCTCTCGTCTTTCCTTTTCCCTGGAGGGCGAAAGAAGAGCGAACGAAGCCTCGACATTTCGGTAATGTCATTACATTACGGAGACTCTGAAAAGGAACGAGTCAGGGTTTGGTGAATTTTCTACAAGCTTTAAGAACAAAGGAGAGATGATTATTTAATTTTTAAGAAGGCAAGTCGGGGGAAGCTGTCCAAATAACAAAAGGAAATAATCGAATCGAGCTGTCGAGAAAAATATGAGCGAGAGTAATGACAATGGTTTCAACTGTTGAGTCGATATAAAGGACAGGTTACTGTGATTGCTGCGGGATATCGAAAAGATAAGGGAGGGTAAGTCTCTCCGTTAGTTATGTAGTAGTTGTAACCTATGGTAATTTACCTATGGAAAGTCAGGTGACAGGAGGTAAGCGATGAAAGCCGAAATAAGCGTCCTTTCTTTTTCAGTAGCGCCAACTAGGGCCAAGAATACGACCTAGTTACATCATGCTTCGTATTCACTTTCACCTTTTTACAGAGGGGCACATTCAAACTACTCACAGATAGAACACAGAATAACAACCATGCCGGAACCGGGTTTCGTACCCGGGACACCCAGACCATGGGGAAAATACGCTATCCCTAGGCCAGCACGCCGACCCTCTTATTTTTGAAGTAAGGTATCCTTCTAAGTTTGAAAAACGTTTTTGTAAAAAATTGGATTAAAAAAAACTATTTAAAACTTGTTTTTTGATGTATTGTTAATTATAGTTTAAAAAAACTATAAATACAACAAAATTATTTGAAAATATAATATATTTTGAGAAATAGGAAAATGTGGAGTATATTTTAATGAAAATTACCAAAACGATCAACACTTTACACAAAATTATAATGTAATAATCCTATTTTTCTTTATACATGAGCTATAAAATAAAATAATTAACGAAATGAACTAAAATTTATTAAAAAAATTTAAGAAATAAAAACGTTATGAGTAAAAATATGCTTATATATGCATTTTTCTATAAATTCGTAGCTTAATTTTTCCAAAAATATCTATAAATGAGAAAGTGTTTCCCAGCAAAAAACTTTTGGGTTCGTTTCATTGTCCATATTATTTAAAAGACAAGCTGAAATTTTAATGTAAATACCTTTATTAGTTTTCGAAATATCATTTTCACGGTGGAATCTTTTGAAAAAATTGAAGACAAATTAAAAAATAAGTTTTCCTCCGAGTTTCCCTGGCTGATCCTTTTCTTAGAAAAGATAAACTGCTTTGGAATGAGGAAATTCTGAACTACTACATTAAAAACAATTAAAAAATTCACCGGTAGGATCGGTAATCAGTGTTATTAATGTAGTGGGATAATAAAAAATTAATAAGAAAGGTTGCATTTGAAAATGGAAATTTTACTTATTAAAAAGGCCCATATAATGAGTCGTCAAATGTTAATTAAAATAGATCGAGAACTAAATTTTAAAAAAGTATAAATTTATCAAATTATCTTTGAATTTTTGAATTCATACGATATTTTAAATCAGGTCATATTATTTAAAAGAAAATAAAACAGTGGTTTTGACGAATTTTTTGTTGGTTTTGATGTTTTTTGAAAAAAAAAAAACATTAACCATTTAAGGATTAAAAAAGGATTTGAAGAATTCAACTTTGTTGAAAAAATAACTGTAATTATCACCCCGAACAACCAATAATAACAAGATTTGTTCTAAAAGAGTTATTCAGCAACTTCAAGTTGCATTCTAAAAGGCAATTTTCAGGAAACATTAGACGAAGGGAAAAAAATATTCATTTCAAATTTAATTTCTGTCAATTTTTCTGAAAATTTACCATTACACTATGATCTGAGATCTTCGGACATATTTAGAGCAGAATTATTCTTTCTTCTTCTTCCGATAGACAGAAAATGATGTTGTTTCGACATTGCTTAACTAAATTACATTGTCCAAAAAGTAATTTAAACATAAATCTGATATTTTTAACATGCATTTCCTTTATTGTTGCGCATACTCAATTGAAATTACAAAAAATAAAGGAAATCCAAACATTTTTTTCTAAATTTGCGCTGTTTTTTAAATTTCCTTAACTATTTAAGCTATATCCATGTGTAATTATCCAGTTTATAACTACTTTTTACATCGCAAATTTTTGGATTAATATTTTGATTTGATGTAATTATTCTTCATTTAAATACAAAAATCTATTATGAATTTCCCTTCTTTTCCGATTCAGTTGTCAGTGTTGGCCCTTTTTAAATAGCAGAAAATTGGATATAATTATTACCCGTTTAAGAATTGGCCATACTAGACTTTCACATAGGCATTTGTTGTTGGGGGAGCCCGCCGCTCGATGTAATTTATGCCAATGCCTTTTGAAAGTTAGGCACATTTTGATGGAGTGCCCACGTTTTGATTCTCGACAAATTCAATGTTTTTATTCCACTCATTCTGTTTTAAAAGATATCCTTCATAAAGTGCCTCATACTCACCTTTTTTACTTTTTAAAGGAATGGCTGGTTTCTTTTACCTTGTTTAAGTAATATTTTCATTTTCTTTTTATGCTTCAAATCTGTATAACAGTTTATTTACAGTTTTAGAGCCGAGATTTTGATTAACATGATCATGCGACTTTTTATAAACCATATGTTTGCATGTACCTTGTAGTTGGCGCTACATAATCAGAAGTGGTTTTAGCGCCAGTAAAATCCATCAAACTTAACCCGATTCAGTAGCCTTATTCCGACAGCAATCCAATCCGATTTATATATTCTTAATCTATTGAAGAAGAGAGAATATTATTTTCAACCTATCAAATGATTGAGCAGACAGTCAGTATTCTTGGTGAGAAGGTCACATTATTCAATTTATTGCGTTTACACACACACCAATGTAAACTCTTCAATGAATCTGGAGCCCTGTTTGTTACAAATATGCAATGTTCATAAAAAATATATATGAACTAAATTTCATTCACATAGAAGTTTATACTCTAGGACAACATCCGTAGAGTACCGCACAGTAATAAAGGACAATCTACATAAATTACCGAACAGTACTAAAAGACAATACCGTCGAGTACTGCACAATAACAAAGGACAGCCTCCGTAAATTACCGAGCAATAATAAAGGACAGCCTCCGTTTAGAAACGCTTAGTAGTAAAGGACAACCTTCGTTAATTATCGCACAGTACTTAAGGAAAACCTTAGTAGAATACCACACTGTAATAATGGACATCCTCCATTGAATATCGCATAGTAATAAAGGATACGATCCTTTAATTACCACACAGTAATAAAGGATAACCTCCATAGAGTACCCACAGTAATAAAGGACAAACTCCGTAAATTACTGCCCAGTACTAAAGGACAACCTTCGCTAATTATCGCTCAGTACTTAAGGACAACCTTAGTAGAAAACCACACAGTAATAAAGGACAAACTCCGTAAATTACCGCACAGTAGTAAAAGACAATCTCCGTAGAGTACCCATAGTAATAAATTACCAACTCCGCAAATTACCAAACAGTAATGAGTTTACACTCTAGGATAAACTCCGTAGAGTATAGCACAGTAATAGAGGTCAAGATCGGTTCATTACTGCACAGTAATGAAGGATAAACTCTGTACCGCACAGTAATAAAAAACAACCTCCGTAGAGTATCCACAGTAATAAACAGCCTCTGTAAATTACCGCACAGTAATAAGTTTAAACTCTAGTAGCAACCTCCGTGGAGTACCGCACAGTAATAAAGGAAAACCTCCCTAAATTACCGCACAATAATAAGTTTAAACTCTAGGACAACCTCCGTAGAGTACTGCACAGTAATAAAAGAAAACCTCTGTAAATTACTGCAAATTACTCGTGATCACACGCGCATAGACAAGCAGAAGGTAAGACGGATTCGGTTATTCACCACTGATGCTTTAATCATAAAAATATACTTCTCTAAGAGGTCCTTCTCTTTCTCGCCCTTCGGCTACCCCCAGGCAAACGGCATTCATTGCAAAACTGGCGGTGTTGACGGTTATCGCCAGTCGCATGAACGCATTCTTCCAAGCTAAAATGGCAATTTTAAAGTCACCTGATGCAGATTTACGACTTTTTTTATAGTGGCTGTGCAAACTTAAGAATTTATGGGGGTCGTTTGAGGTTCCTTCACGTTTAATGAAATACCCCACACTACTATCGTCATGGCGACGACACAGAGAAAAGAAATGATAAGTCAGAAGTCCGTCCACTGTTATAAAAAAAGGCCCCAGAAAAGATGTCACCTTATTTGAAAATTTAATTATATTTCAGTCACTTTTGATTATCGAGGTAGATTTATTAAGCACCAGAAAAGTGGAGATTCAAGAAAAAAAATATTTTAATATCAAAAGTGAAATTATTGTGCAAGATATCTCTAAACAGAAAGCGAGCGTAGGTGGCGTAGAAATCGCTCTTATTACTTATTGTCGAATGGCTACAATCAAATGTAAACAAACCGTCGCAAGATTTTCAAATTACTTCATTGAACCTTTCCACTGCTGCATTTTGATACTTAATAAACTTGCAAAATATTATTAGAAATGTTTTGATCGCTAGCTAACAAAAAAAAATTTCAGTCAGAGAAAAGATGTATTAAAAATCAAGAAATAGATTTTAAAAAAAAGGAAAAAAGAAAGAAAAAAAAACCTCAATCGAAAGTAAAAATAGAGCTTTGCCAAATAGGTAAAGGCCTATTGACTTGCCAGCAGAAATTGAATTTCTAAAGCAATAATCTCACATAAATAATTTTTGCAATTTCATAATTTTAAAAGAAAACTTTTACATGATTTCATTAAAAAGGCTGTTTCATTACCATAGGGCTGGGATGGCAAAACATCGGCAATGGCACGTGACGCAATATTTTGAGCACACCGCCGATCAAAGCGTTTTTACAGTTTGTTTACATGCAATGTTATACAGTTTGTAAAACGGCTTGCATGTGACTTCATTTTATAAAACTGAATTTGATCCAACTAGATTGGTTGGAAAAGGAAGAATTTAAAATGCAACTGATTGATTTCCAGTCTAGTTCAATATGGATTCAAAATTGTATTGAGACAAGGAAAAGGTATGAATTGATGGAAACAGAAAGGTCAACAAGCAAAATGCCAATACTGAAATTTGAGAAACATGGATTTCGATTCAAATTTTTAACTGTATCAAGAAGTTGATCTCCTGTTATTTTAAGCATATTTTCATCGATGTCTGCGAGTCATTATTTTCAAAGATGAATGACATCAAAGACTGTCTTAGAAACCGTTTGGCATACGACTCCCATTCAGCGTGCATTTTGCCAAAAGTAGCCTATTGCAATCCTAGTATAAGTTGTTTGTAACCTCATTTGTAAGAACAGAAGTCACATTAACTATATTTTAATAACAATTACCCGTATAACTAAAACCTTTACTACAATACAGTGAAAAATACATTTTTCGTATTAAAAAAAGTTTTGAGTTGTTAGTAGTTAGTTTTATTTAGTTGTTACTAGTTAGTTAGTTTTATTTATTATTTTATTATTTATTAGTTTTTTAGTTGTTAGTAGTTAGTTATTGAGTTGTTAGTAGTTAGTAGTTAGTTATTGAGTTGTTAGTAGTTA
>JAPMOQ010049553.1:1150674-1164114 GCA_026543055.1 Argiope trifasciata
TTGAGTTGTTAGTAGTTAGTAGTTAGTTATTGAGTTGTTAGTAGTTATTAGTTTTATTTATTTATTTTTGGGATGTGATTAATTTTCAGTAATCACATCTCAAAATTCTTTGACGGCACGTCTATACCTCTTTAGACATTTCTTTGGGGAAAAATGGCACATGGAGCTAGAAAGGTTCGCCATCTCTGACCTAGAGGTTTTCCCATTAATAATATATTTAATAATAATAATATATTTAATAATAATAATATATTTAATAATAATAATATATTTAATAATAATAACGACAAAATGTCAAAATAATTATTAAAAAATCGAAGCACTTTATTTGAAAAATATGAAATCTTTTTAAATGTGTATGTAGAATTTTAGAGAGATATCTATCTTTATGTATTAAGTTATAGAACAAAATTGTTGCATGGTTAGAGAGAAAACAGTGATGCCATGCCCATATTTCACATCATCTGCTCATACGAAGCCCAATAAAATAACTTGTCAACCATTTGCAACCCTGTGCAGATGAAGTTATCAGTTTTGCGATTTGCCACATAAGAATGAAAACTTTAAGAGGTTTTTTTGTTTGTTTATTTACAATTTTCGCCTTTAAAACAATGCAATAAAGATGTTTCTATTTTTATATGTGCTGTTCGTTTAGGTTTGTATCAGAAACAGGCCTTTTATCAACTTTGAGAGATGTATCTTTTAAAAAAGTGGTTTAGATTAAGAATGATCGATCATTCATAGGCTTTTCTTTAAATTACTTGGACATAACATTTTATTTAAATGATTTTTTGCATTTTTTTATTTTAATTAATTTTAAATAAATTAATTAAGGTTTTGTAAAATTTGTATGCCAATTGGATAGATTCTATATTATGATACTGATGAATAAAAACTTTAAATTCATTTTTCTGCATGTTGCGTTTTTGCTTATATGCTATATTTTGAAAACCCAGGGCTTTTTTTTAATAATCAAAGTAGTGGGGCTAAATGTTTTGTGAATGTTATAAAATATATGCTTTATAAGACTTGCTGTAGTATTAACTCTTAGGTACGTATTGATTTTTTTAAGAATTCACAATCAAAAATAATGAAATTTTTGTCATTTTTGCCAATTTTTTTGAGCTAGCATTTAAAATATATGTATAAAAATTTAAATATAATTAACAGCAGGAACTACATAGCAAGATTTCTGGAAAGAAATTTGAAAATATACCTTAGTAGTTTGAAAAGCCTTATTGATTTAGAAAAAGTTCAATATTTCCTTAAAAAATGCAAATATTATAAAATTTTTAGGAATATTTTAACATTTTTTGTAGGGGACTGTAATATGGCACTTTAAAAATGTGATTCAAAACTTTAAAATAAAAAGAAATTGAATAGTACTAGGCTAACTTAATAGGATTTTCACTTTTTCATTAATTTTATTATACATACATTTTTTAATATTGAATAAGTTAATAGGATGAATTCATATTTTCTTATCATGCTGAATAAGGAGATATGCATTTTAATGAAATGCATTCTATAAATCCTTTTATGATCTGTTTGTTTTACCTTTTATGACCTTTATGTTTTTATTTTCAAAGTTTACAAAAACTTTTCTGTCATTGTATATTGATATGAATCTGTAATTTTGCTTCTCCGCAAGAATAATGTCATCAAAAGAAAGAATGATTTACAGTCATCTGTATTGGATACTGACGGGGGGCGCATCTATAATCTCAAAACTTGGCCACAAACTTTGAGACCATTTGGCGACTTTGGTGACAAAAAGGATAATCCACGGAGAATTTTCTCGATCTGTCCATTAGGAACCGATATATGCCCATATATGCCCTGATTAGCCTAGAAGCTTCTAGCACCGCCTCCTGAGAACTATAAAAGGCCGGCATTCTCAATCTGCGAGTAGTCTGAACTGCAGAGTAGTCACGAATTGAAGTAGTAAGTTGGCAGCTAAAGCGAGAAAATACATAGTGTATGTTTCAGCCATCTGGAGAGACGTAGAGTGAAGTTCCAAAGATCACCTCGCCTACTGAACCCTGTCTGACCACTTTATATTCTGTGAATCTTGCTACTACTTGTCGGTTACTGTCGTTACTGTTTGGTGCTGTGTGTTCGTCTCGACTGCAAATATTTGTCGTCTTTGTGCTATCCTGTCTTCGTTGTGGCCTGGTAATAAGGTCCCGGCTTCGGAACCGGAGGGTTTAAGGTTCGAGATTCGATTGCACTGAAGAACTGTCGTGTGGTGGTTCTCTTGCACGTTAAACATACGCCATACGTGGTTCAAAATGACGAGTTCCGTCTCCAAATAGCCTTAGTGTTGCTTTAAAATAGAGCGTTAATATAACTAAACTAAACTACTTTGTCCTGTCATCGTGTAAATAAACGTCGTTGTGGTTTTTTTTGCCAAAGAACTGCTGTTGGGTTCATCTGATCAGTAACAATATTGAAAAATGATCCGAATTCCTCGACTTTCATTTACATTTAAGAAACAACAACAGAAAAAAAGCTCAATGCAGGTCCAGTAAAGGAACTCAGCCGAAGTTCATATTAGAGTTCGTCTAAAATATCTCTATCCGGTCATAAAATAGGAGTATGACAATTTTATGGGCTATTAAGGCTTGCAATCTGTCCCCTGCCACCAGATCAAACGGAATGAATGGGCAGAAACGATAGAGAAGATTTATTCACGGCAATGAATATTAAACACAGTTGGAGGCAGGATCTCTCAGATTTTTATCAAAACAATAAAGACTCTTCATATGTGGAACAAAATAAAGAGATCCAAAAGAATTAATTGACTTGACATCCGTGAATTATACTGTGGCCATTTTGTTATGGAATCCAATGAACACCTTAAGGACATGGGAAAAGAAGCTTTATAAAATAGCTAATAAATAATAAAATTTTAATAGGTATTTAAATGTTAAAATTACGGAAAAAATATCTTTTCTATTCATCGTTGATGGAAAAAAAACTATGTATTTTTCTGACTTGATTGAGACAGACAACACGAAGACTCATATTAGGCATCATTTCCAACTAGAATGGTGTGTGTGTACAAATTAGAAAATTGAATATTTTTATTGCTCCAAAATGCTCTCTGATCTTTTAGCTTTCAAACGATACCAACATGTTGTCAATATTATAAGGATTTTTCTGGAGCTAGACTAAAAGCTCTAGTTTCGGATGTTTAAAACTCATTTTATGAAGAACGATATTTATCCTCTATTCATTGCTTCATTGAAACAATCATAACTCAACAAGAAATGAACCAAATATTTATACGTGAAAATAATATGTCTAAAGTAGTGGATTTTGGTGCCTCTATCAAAGTTATATTTATGGAAAAAAAAATTTAAAAGCTATTTAAATGTTAAAACTTCAGAAAAAATCTCATTTTTTCTATTCACTGTGGATGAAAAATTGTTAAAAAAGCCATTAATTTCTAAGACTTGATTGAGGCAGACAACATGACGACTCATATTAGGCATCATTTTCGACTAGACAAATTCGAATTTGAGATATTATGTTTCAAAAAAATATGCTAATGAGCTGATTAAATATTAATTAATTAATTAATAATTAACATAGTTTTTTTCTCACCGAAAAGGGTTTTAATATATATTAATGACCTACTGTAAAAAAACTGGATTTTTGAAGTTAAAATTTAAAAAAAAAATCTAGTATGTACGTACACCATAAACAAGAAGAATTATACTATTCTTTTATGTATTATAAATATATAAATGTAGCAATAGTATCAATCTACATGTCTTTTTTTTTCGTTGTGTATTTTATGTAATTGCATCTTACAGTCATTGAAACCTTAAACACGGCAGGAATTCAATTTCTTTGAGCCTGCAGAAGAACATACTTCCTTTAATGGTTATTTTCAAAATATGATATATACACTCTGTACAAGAATGTCTTTATATTTTTGGTGCAAAGACCGTCCTTCAAAGTGCAATTACTTTTGATTGAACATGTCCACAAATGTACATATTCCAAGAGAGTGTTTCTAGGACTTAAGTTTAAAAAGTCTTTGAATGCAATTTGTAGAAAATTGCAATACTTTTTCTCTGTAAACGCAGTATATGAGAAAAAATTAAATAAAGTTCATCTATGCCGTAAAAAAACCGTCCACAATATCAAGCTTTATATGTAACAACATTTACAGTTCATCTACAAAAAATGAAGTAAAAAAACTTTGTATCATATAACATATCACTTCATAATAAACTGAATTAAACTTCGAATTAAATTCAAGACGAAACATTTTCATAAGGATCCGACTACGTTAAAAACATTGGTTATCGATCATATTGGCGAAATTTTTTTATTGTTATTTCTTGTCGCTCAGACTTTAATCGTCCCAAAACAGTTTCTCTTTTCTAGGAAAAGGAAGACCTAACTTATCCTTCAGGGTCGCATAATTTTTCAGATAAAATTTGTCTTTCACTTCAGTTTTCTCAAAACTTTTATTTTTATAAAAATCACCCATCGTTAATACTTCATCTCAAAAACTAATAGAAATATTTACATAAAAATTTCAGAGGTGTTTTAAGAAATATGTGAAAGGAAACGAAATAACATTTTTATTGTTGGTGACATACTTCTTCATTTACAGGGGTTTTTAGAAAAATTAAGTTGTGAATTTATGTAAAAAAATACATATATATGTATATTTTTATCCATCACTTCTTTGCATCTGAAAATGTTTCTTTGATTTTGGTTCATTTCATTCATCGTTATGTTCTATAAGTAGTGTACAAAGAAAATTAGCATTGCTGCTTTTCAAATTTGCGTGCAGCGTTAACCGTTTTGGTTAAATTTCGCTACAATTTGCTATAAATTTTCCTTTTTCTCATAATATATTATATTTTCAAATAATTTTCCTGTTTTTATAGTATGTTTTTATTAAAATTGAAAATTATTAAAATATCATTATTAGTAGTTAGGTGACTTTCATATTTCTTTTCAATTCGTTAATGCGTTTTGTATTTCAAAAATGCATTATTCTATTCGTTAGGAGTGTGAAAGTCGTCGTAATACCAGCTGGAAGTCAGAATTCTGGGAAACTTCGGGGTCATTATCTTCAGAAGCTACTGCACGCGGACACGACATCATCATTCATTGATATTGAAATTCTGGAAAGATTGAACTAATATATGTTTTCTGTTCTGCCTAATGCCACTTGGTCACACCAAGCCTGCTCTTTTGAATGAAGGCTGAAGCGTGTGACTTTGCGACAAAGGACGACTTTGCTCGAACACACACGACACAATCCTTTTGAGAGCAACTCATTCATCCATCCGCAAGTCAGAATTGAGATCCCAATCAGAGACCGACTCAGTACCCCCAGAGGTACTTGGAACTTGGAGGACTTTGCAGTCACGACCTATCGAATGTGCCCCAACTGCCATGAGCCAACACGGCAGACGAGACCAAGACGAGGACAGAACTCTCTACCTTTCGGTCACGAGACGGACGCTCTATCAACTAGAGTACCGCAGCCCATATGTTTTCGCAGAACACATAAGAAAGTTTAAAACCTCAGCTGAGCAGGATATGGGTGAAAAATCTTTTTTAAAATTCCTTTGGAGCAAAATGAAACAAATCGACTTAAATAATAGTTGTAAAACAGGATTTTGAAATCAGAAACTTCTTTATGGGGAAAAGCAATCTGCAGCTCAAAATTCTTATAAGCAAATTTTTTAAACAATACAAAAACAATTTTTTTCATTGTTAAATCCGACGCTATGTAGTGAGTAAACGAACAAAAAATGCGAAAAGAACTCTATTTGGCCTTTTGTTCATTATCATCGATTATGGACTGTACTTTAGACTGAACCATTGTGTATATTTATTTTTCGGTTTATTTATTTTTTCATTAATTTACATTTTAATCTGTTCATTTGTTTATTTATGCTCTTCTCTTTGCTTTTTTTCTTTATTTATTTACTTTTTCATTAGTTTATTTGTATTTTTCTCTGTACTTTTTTATTTTTCAGTTTTCTAAATTTAAATTGTCTATCTTCGGTGAATTTTATAATTTACAAATTATATTTCAAAGATAATGTTGCAATATTAAGTAAGATCTTTTATCTGAGCCTTTTAGATCTTTTCACTTTTTCGTTGTATACCTGTTCTTTTTGTTTGCAACTACTTTTAGCTATTAGTAAACAATCCCGGGAAAAATGTTTGATTAGCCAGTCCTTTGACAGTTATTTAAATTCTAATTTTAATTATATGGTTTTAATGGATTAATATATTTGACTACATTAAAACCACTGGTTATCCACCACATTGGTAAATATTTTTTTTAAGTGTTATTTCTTGTAGTTCCGACTTTCCTCTTTCCAAAACAGTTTATCTTTTCAAGGAAAAGGAAGAACGGACCTATCATCCACGGTCACATAATTTTTATCTAAAATTTGTCTTCAATTTTCTCAAAACTTTAATTTTCATAAAATTTTGGCACCATTCACACGATATCTCAAAAACTAATTGAATTTTCATAAAAATTTCAGCGTGTGTTTTAAACGATATGGGCAATGAAATGAAACAAACGTTTTATTATTGGTGAAATACCTTTTCATATTTTATTTTTTAGTAGCACTAAGTTCTGAATTTATGGAAAAAATACATATTTACACACACTTTTACCCATCACTTCTATGCGTCTCAAACTGTTTCTTAGATTTTGGTTCATTTCCTTCATCATTCTATTCTCTCACTTGTGTGCAAGGAAAATTAGGATTTATGCATTACCATTTTGTGTAGAGTATTTACCGGTTTCGGTTAATTTTCACTAAAATTTACTATCCATTTTCCTACATCTCAAAATATATTTTATTTTCAAATAATTTTTTGCATTTATAGTATTTTGTATAATAATTGACAATACACCTAAAATCCATGGTTTTAAATAGTTTTTAAAAAGTTCAATTTTTCAAAAATTTTCTTTCGTACGTAGTCGAATGCCTTAACGCCATATTTGGCAAAAACCTAATCCTCATCAGAATACAGACAGGTGTTTTACTTACATTCAAAACTTTATTCGCAAAATTATTACTCTCTATAATTATTTTTACTTCATAGACATACGAACATGAATCGAAAAATGCCTTTCTACGGGAATATGAAACGTGATGATTTATTCAACGTGGATTTTTTTCATAGATGCATTTTTTCCCCTTTAAAGTTTATAACAGACATTTTATTTTACGCAAAATGAAATTCTGATAAGACTCAGAAGATGGATTTTTCAGGAAAAGGAAACGGGAGGATTCATTCAACATGACATTTTTTTACATAGATGCCATTTTTTCCCTTTAAATACTCAGCTTATAGCAGACATTTTTATTTTCTGCAAAATACCGAACTTAATTACAACGAAAAAGTGAATTAAACTTTGCTACCCGATGAAGAAAAAAAAGTTTGCTAAGATTTTTAAACCGAAGATTAATTTAAACGAAATTTTATCTCTCTAGAAACGCTCTCTGGAACATTTTCGAGATTAAAAACTAAAATGTAACCGAAAGCTCTTTCGGTGAAAACAAAAACGCTTTCCTGACTGAGCCCGAAATATTTTTCACCATTTTTTTCTGAGCAGTCTTCTATTTTTACCAAGTTTTCCTCCACCCACAAATTTTCTTTTTATTGCCACGAGTCTAAAAGAAAGAGAAAAAAACTTTTAAAAAACATGATGTCACATTTTAGAGTTTTACGGTTAACAGTTAAATGACGCTACCTATTTCATTAAACGTGTCTAAAAGATGTTTTTTTCTTGAAAAAAAATGCCTTAAGCTGTCTAGGGAATTTAAGCGCAAAAGTTCGATGATTAATGGGATAAATTTTATTTTGTCAAGCTTTTATTTCTTATATATATTTTTTCATTTAAAGTCCAGAAGGGGAAAATTATTATTTAACTAAAATAAAAGAGTTATTAATTTACCAGTATGCGTATCCATCATTCCTTGTTCGGATAACAATTTTCTAAATTTTCACATCAAAAATTATTTAATTTAGTGTCATAAAACTTTCTAAGAAATATTCATTTTCCAAAGAATGTATATTCAAAAGTTATAATTTTCTCCCTCCAAATCAATTATTGATGACTACATTGTGTAAATTTAAGAAAATACATGAGCTTTTATTATCAGATTTTGACGAAATGCCGACTTATAAAAATGCAAAGAATCATTTGCTTTTCCATTTTTTCATTGAAAGGAGAATATCTCTTGCATTCAATGTTTTAAAAATTTCCAAATTAAAGCAAATTATTCTTAATAAACAAAACGTCAAAAAAGTTTCGGCAAATTAATCATAATGTTTAAACAATAATGCAATTTGAGTGAAACGTTGATGGGAGCGCTTCGAAGACAACTAAATAAATTATTTTAAAGAACCTGTAATATTTTCATTCATCAAAGATGTCAACATTGAAGACAAAATAATGCTTTTTACATACATATAGGTGATCGGTAAAGTCCATTTAAGTCCATTAATTTTAAGACGATGTCTCATAAAGCCAGGTAAGTAACCTACTAAGAAGATCAGCCAAAAAAAATTAATAAAAAAAGAAAAATTTTCATAGGGGTATCTGCAAAACAATGAATATATTTGCAATTAAAATTATGAGCTTCCCGTAGTTAAAAAAAAAGAATTACTTTCATATTGAAAATGTTTTTTCCAGGATTATTATACAATTTTTTTGAATTTGGAAACGGCGAAGTGAAATGGATGCAATAAAGGATGGTAATAATAACAAAGAAATAAAAGAAAAAAATGAAAACTAAGATCGTAAATTTCAAGTTATCATCAAGTTATCTTATAAGAATATATGTATACTGTGAAAGTCGACTCCAAACAGAATAAGGAATAAATCCCCAATTCATTGTCTACGCATTTTGAGGCTTCAACAATTTGCTGTTTTCACCTTTTGAGGTTCCAAAAGCGTCAGGCGAAAGCGATATCGCATTCTCACAAAGAAATAAAAAAGCAGAAAAGATGCCATAGTTAATTCGCTTTCATTTTCTTGCAGTTATTGTTTGTCTCCCTACCCGAAACATGTATTGCCTCTATTGATCCTCCCAGATTGCCTTTACATTTGTTTTATTCTTCTCAATTGGTTCACCTTACAGAAACCTCTCGAACGTGTCTTTTTACAAAAAAGGAAAATATAAAAATTGGTTGGTGTCTTGCAGTATTGTTTTTAATACTTAAAGCGTTATTTTCCTGCACTGAGACATTTTAACCGCGCACATCGAGTTCGGCCTGTTTCAAAATTTGTGGTGCCCTTTCTTTGAATTTTTCTTTTTAGAAACTGCAGTGCTTCCTTCTCCCAATTACTATGCTTTCGGTTCCAATTTTCTTTTGGGGGGGGGATTATGCAATGACTTCTTTTTCGTATTTAACGAAAAAGTACCGTCATCGTTTAAAAAATTCCACCTCGTGACTTGGATGGTTAGAAAAGTACATTTTTGACTCACTGTAAGGTACATCCACTGGCGTAATTTAATTATTTGACTAAATGATCGTCCTATTTTAATTTTAGCATTGATTAAATGATATTTAAAAATGTTGAAATAGTGTATTATCATCGAAAACGAGTACGTCCAATCAGTATCAGAGAATATTTTCGCGCCAATGTGGAAATTCCGCCAAGGATCGAATTCACTGCATTTGGGTTCGTAACCTTCATACAGCCGACCACCGCGCCACCACTGAACGTAGCAGTATCGACAGGTGGGTTCGTAACCGAGTAACATGACCACTAGACAAAAGTGATCAACAAAGATCGTTGACTGTTACTGGATTATTAAGATAACACCACTATACTCCCTCGCTAGTGAGTCTGTGGATAGATGAACGACTTTATAGTGCCAAGGGTTATGGCGAGCGTGTGCGAGTGTGACGGCTGTTGGTTATGGGAAGATGACGCCATGACAGTTGCAAGAAGGTTGCGTTTCTTATTCCTGGTCATAATTGTAGCGGACAGCATTTCTAGGGTTCAACCTGCCACGTTAGGGTTCCCATCTGGGTAACATAACCATTAGACAAAAGTGATCACCAATGTCCAGCGGCTGTTACCGGCTTATTAAGGTATTACCACAAATATATCAAAACCGGGTCAAGTTAAAATCGATTAAAAATCCACCTCAAAATTACATTTCTAAGAATATTAAGCAAGCTAGATAAATAAAATATCTGAAATCTCTTTGCAGCTTCAATTCTGAATAAATTAAAAGCTAAAGGCAAAGAAAAAGGGCTTTAGTCCACACTTTTGTGAAAAGTTTTCATACTGTTTCTTCCCTTCAATCAACCTTCATTATGTATGCAATCTGCTTTTAGAGATAAGATAAAAAAAAACTCTTTTTCATTTGTTCAAATAAATCTTCCTTTCTGAAAATCCTCCTGGACTGAGAAGGAATCAAACAACTCAACAAATTTAAACCAGTTTAATTCTTTTATTTCAAATTATTTTTTCAGTGGTATTAATTTTTATAAACAAGTTAAGGGCATTTCAATGGGCACAACTTGCTCAAGTGCTTTAACTAATATTTTCCTGGTATTATTACGTGGAAAAATAATTAAATAAATTGTTGCATATTTATTGATAATTTAATTTTCATTAACTTAGATAATACCAATATTGTTACAAATTGCTATCCTGAAGAATTATTTGTAACAGAAACAAATTAAAATAATCTTGAAGCAACTTATCTGGATTTGAGAATCGAAATTACTAATGATAAAATAGTAGTTGGTATTTATGATGAAGGAGACGAATTCAGCTTTAAAATAACTAAACACTATAATTATCAATCTAAGCTTTAAAAATTTCAAAAATTTAATTTTCTTATAATTTAATAAAATTAAAACAATTTGTAATAACAAAATTTCATTTATAAAAGAAACAAATAGTTTTATTAAAAATTTAAGCAGTAATGAATTTCGTAAAAATTACCACAATATTCCTATTTTAATAAAATAAAAAGAAATGATAAAATATTGATTACTTTAATTAAAAATAAAATAGACTCATGTTTTCTTGTCTCAATGGATGGCACCCAGAACTCCCATTTATTTATTTCTCTGAATGACGCTATTCAAATCGGGATGGGACACTATGGTTAAAATTTCTTTGCCTGTTGCTGATATGATCTTTTCTTTTTTAATTAATGATTGATTACTTTTAAATTATTAGTTGAATATTCTTATGTAGTTTTATTATATATATTTTGGTATAGATTTTAGTTTTAATTAGTGATATATTTCATGTTGTTTTCTTTCGTGAAAATGGTGTATTTCTTTATTCTTAAGTTTCGGGAGATCTTCGGGTCACGTGGGGTCAATACTGTTGGACAATGTCTGATTCCTAACAGAAAAAATTCCCTTATTTTGAATCCTTGCCAGAGTGTGACCCTTGAAAATGTATTCAGGCCGTATCGAATGATAATGCGTAATAAATGCAAATGCAATCGTCCCCAAATGTTGATCGTAAAAGACGTTAAACAAACAGAGCAATATGAGGTGGTGTTCCAATCTTGCACGAAGTTGTCTGTTTAAGGTGCCTGTCAAGCTTGCAGTTACGCAAAAATGCCGTTCATTGACACTGCTGCTTATCGCTAGCTAGTGACAGAAACTGCTTTAAAACACGTCTGTGTGACTTCCTGAAAAAAAAAAAATGAACCAATTCTAATACCAGCAATGAATGAATACACCAGACCAGTGATTCCCAAAGTGGTCTATATCGACCCCTAGGGGTCTATGACAACCTGCAAGGGGTCTACGTCAGCGAAAAAAAAATTTGGGGGTCCATGAAATGAAAATGGGGATCCACGATAATAAATCTCAACACATAAACTGATAGTACCTATTTACTCACATCATACTATCTTATAATATCAAAACATTTACATTATTCATAAAAGCGCCTATGAAGTAAAAAATTTTTTATATATGTTTATAAAATTGAGTAAGCTGTAAGCTTATTTAAATAATTTTATTTTGCCCAAAGATGACTGATGCCATGTCCGAATCTAAAAAGAAATGTAGACAGTACAATGTTGATTATTTGAAATTTGGCTTCATTCCATCATTGGCGGACAAAAAATTTCCTATGTGCCTTTTATGCAACAAAGTTTTGAACAATGACCCTATGAAACCATCTAAACTGCAAGATCATCTGAGAAGATGCCACCCTGATAAAACAGAGAAAGATTTGAAATACTTTCAAACACTCAAAGATGAACTTCAAAAGAGACCTACACTGGACAGAATGTTTGCTTCGACGTCACAAAGAAATGATGATGGTTTGCGGGCGTCTTACAATATCTCGTTACTTATAGCAAAATCCGGAAAACCGCATACTATCGGAGAGAAGTTAATTTTGCCAGCCGTTGAAAAGGTTTTAAAAACTGTTTTACACAAACCTGCATCTGATATCATTAAAAGAATTCCCTTAAGCAACAATATTGTTGAAAGACGTATTGATGAAATGGGTTCTGATATTGAAAGCTCCTTATGTAATTATTTGCAAACGACCCATTTCTCTATACAACTGGACGAGTCAACTTTACCTGATAATACAGCATTATTATTGGCATATGTTCGTTTTATTATGAATCAAGTTATGTTAGTTTATTTTATGTTTATTTCATGTTACATAGATTTTACATAACAGATACGAAATTTTATTTTGAGTAGTATAAATTTAAATTCAATTAATAAATGTATAAATTAACATGTGTTTTTACTTTAAGTTTTTAACAGTAAACTTCACTACAGTTAGAAATTTACAGGAAATCAATATCAGGTAAGTAGGGGGTCTATTCAATACGGAAAAACATGGCAAGGGGTCTACGACACAAAAAAGTTTGGGAAACTCTGCACCAGACGGTCATTTTAGTCTGTTATAGGGGCTCCTCAACAACTAACAGGGTTTTCTCGAATATGGATAGTATTTCGACGTATATAAGCTTCGACTACCGATTATCGATGCATATTATATTCTGCAGTTGCTCCTTTTTGTATCTTTTGTATTTTGCATAATCCTACTTAAAAAATCCGACAACGCCATCTGTTGGTCGCTAAAAGAACTTTTTTTGTTCCGTTGCCGCACAAAACAAGGTTTATTTTCCATCCATTTAATTTAAACCGCATCTTATATATATATACTTTTTATCTTTTTGTATGTATATATATACATACATACATATATATATATATATATATATATATATATATATATATATATATATATATACATACACTGAAGTGACAAAAGTCATGGGATAGCAATATGCAAATATACAGATGGCAGTAGTATCGCAGTGAAAAAGTATAAATGCGCAGTTCGTTTTCCAGAACTTTCATTTGAGTTCAAGTTATTCATGTGAACAGGTTTTTCGTGATTTATGGCGGCAC